>JAAEAF010000110.1:0-46954 GCA_011037195.1 Triatoma infestans | reverse complement strand
TATTATTATTATTATTATTACCAACCTCGGGTGGGCTATATCCCGGCACTGCAGCCAACAGAGGCATATTGTGCCATCCCCGACAGTTCCTAGAAGACAAACCTTCCCTCCTTAAGAAGTTTGAGGGCCTTCACACCAGGTCATTTTGAGCTACTATCTCCTCAGGTCGCAACGTACCAAAGATCTCATACCTCAATTTAATTATTGCTACGCAATCAAACAACAGGTGGGGGGCCGTTTCCTCCTCTTCCTGACATAGTCTGCACAAGGGTTCCGCTCTAATGAGCCCTACCTTGTACAGATGTTTCTGAACCTACCATGACCCGTAAAAAGTCCCGTCCCAGAAAAATCTGGCTGCTACTCAGACTAAGAGTCATTTGGGTCCTTCGTTTACACAGTCCTGGCATCATCCTTTTACTGTGTATAACACCCGGGCTCCCCCTCCAGAGCTCTTCATGCTTACTGCGACACCACTCTCTAATCGCTGCACGAATCGCTCCGCCAGTTATCCCCAGAACCGGCTCTGGACCAATGAACCGAGTGTTAGCTCCGTTCCTGGCCAGTTGATCAGCTGTCTCATTACCCTCAATCCCTGCATATCCAGGCACCCATAGCAGCTGTACCTTGTTGTGCCTGGAGAGTCTCACCAATGCCTCACAACATTCTTTCATTAGGGAGGAGGTAGTTCTGTAAGCTTCTAGCGCTTTCAGTGCGGCCTGACTGTCCGAGCAAATGCGTATGATCTTGCCCCTTGGGGCTCTACACAGGTTCTCCTCGGCACAGACCTTGATGGCAAAAACTTCAGCCTGGAATATAGTGGAATATCTGCCCAACGGCCTCTCAATGAGTACCTGTGGGCTCATTCCATACACTCCTGCTCCAGTTCCGCAATCCATTCTAGAACCGGATGTAAGCACAGAGGTCCTGTCCGGTAGCGTCCCCTGATTAAGAAGAAGAGGAAAAAAAAAATTTATCGAACTAATCTCAATGTCTTTGTTATATGAACAGCATAACTCAACTTCGAACACTTTGCAGGATTATTCCGTTTAGTAGGCATCATCAGATTTTTGATACATTAGACAACCGGAAGTGATACTTCACTGAAAGATTTTTCAAAACAGACTCCACTGATTTTGGAGACGAACTATACAATTTTGCCCCTTTAACTTTTATTCAAATTATTGTTTGGAGAAAAATGGACTCTCGAGGTTTTTGGAAGAGCTATCAATTAATCCTTCTTACCTCTAAAAAAGCCTTATCCGCCTAATGTGCGGCTCCATATAATAGATTATATAGATAGATTGTTATAGTGGATATTTCAGTGCGATCTGAAAGATATGTTGTGGCCCCCGGAGCCTTCTCAGTGCACTGCCTTTAGAAAGGAAAAGCCGTACAAGTAATCTACCAATACAAGAAGAAGAAGCTTAACAACTAACATGTAGATTAGACATTTTATTCGGTCGCTGAGATTTTACTTACTTATTTGTAAAAAAGAAAAATAAATAAATAAAATATACGTGCTAATACCGATATAGTATTAAGAGGCATTTTAATGCGTTGCTAGAAATTCCAAGTTTAAAGAAAAATCAATGAACCGAAACTGCGAATTTAAAGAAGAGAAATTTTTTTGGAACTTTGTCTTAAATGGCTCCCAAGATTTTCCTTAAACACAAGTAATATTTATTTGAAACATGTCTTCCGGAACAGTGATTTTTGTGTGGTTCTAGGGGGCTGTAATAATGTTAGGCTTCCTTGACCTTCTTTTCTGTACAATGTATCGCTTGGTGGGGGGGTGGAGGGAACTACATATTTTGAGGGAAAAAATCACTTTTACGAAGAAAAAATGTCGACTAGAACTGTAAAATGGCAGCAAGGGAAAGTGGTTTAAGTAACCACATTAATTTGGGTAATTGTTCAAATGTTTTTTGAGTTATAGAAATCTTCTAGTTAGACAATATTTAGTTAATGATTCAAGAGAATTACCTGCAAGTTTTGGTAAGTACAACAAGAGTCCTTGAAATGTGCTTATTAGAATTTCCATGCTGTATATTAAAAACCATTGCTTATATTAAATGATTTCTGGAAAAAACAAAGTATGAATTCTAAATATCAATTGATTAAATATTTATAATATAATAAAAAGAAAATCATCCTGACATTTAAAGCTAATTATTAATATAATGTCAAATATTTAATTTAATTTTTAAAATGATATTTCCTTTTTGCACACTCATTCGTACGTATCATGTTTAGTATTCAAACTTTTGTAAAAATTAACTTAGTCACTCCTTTTACATTTCACAAAAACAAATCTTTAATATCATTCCGGAGTTAAAATAAAACATGAACTACTATACTGAAAACCTTGTCGGAATCTTCCTTTTTGTTTCCATTTTTCATTGCCATTTAATGTGGATGTAGTCAGTCTGGATTTGGATGAACATTTTGGGAATGTCTGTTAAACAGCTAGAATAAAACTGTCAGAATATGATTGTTTTTTTCTTTTAACAAATAAATTTATATGTTTACATATTAATGTTAAAAAAAAAAACAATAAAAATAAACTTATCACCAGCTGTAGATATTTTACAGGCTCGCAATAAATTTTATTTCATTTCAAGGATTACTTTTATATATAAAAATAAGAGAAAGTAACAACTGTATTGAACCTATGTGTTAGAAAAATATAACGGCGTAAAATCCGTTTGTTTATTTTTAAAAAATCTCTTTTTTTTCTTTTTTATCTGATTTTATATTAATACCATTCTTTCTACTCTTACGGATCCTATTATAGCCTTCATTCAACATCAGAAACTATCACATAATCCAACTCTCCCGGTTACCAGTTTTATCCAAATTTGGAATTCTAGTAATGCATTTCATTGATTTCAATAATATGTGAACGATAGGACTGTTGATTTTTATTGAAGTAGCACTTTAGAGGAAGTAGCTTCTACCAGAGCCCTGCCATAATAAAGTTTTATTGTATAATCTAGTGTGCAATAACTCACACCACTTTCTCATACTGCAATTTATATAGTTATATTTGATTAATTCTTGTCTAACATATAATTCTTGTTAGATGTTTAGTTGTCTTCAATTTACATGAATGGGAGAATCTAAAATCTATAAAACAATCTATTTCAAGCAGGTGTAACCACTTCCTCCCTCAAAAACCCCCTCAAATATATTTTGTCCGAAAAACTTTCAAATAAAAGTGATGTCTCTGCATGCATAGTTAATACAGCAAGTTTAACGGGGCGGGTGTTGGTGTAGTGGTTATGAGCATGTTCTTGTAAGTGGGAGGACCCTAGTTCGAGTCCAGCGTATAACTGCTAAGTTTTATATTTGTTTAAAAAATGTTAATAGTAAAGTAGTTGCTTCCGTCCTCATCCACGACACCTAATTTGGTAGTTGAACGTTAAGCCCGCCTGAATAAAATAGGCATTACTTTACTATAGCAAGTTTATAATGAAACCAGTCAGTTTTTTTTTTATGGAGAAAAACGCAGAAAACTGAAAAATACATTCAGTGAAGTGGTACTTCTACTTAAGGTCAAATAACTTCCTGTCAGATGCCATAGCGATACCCAAGCGGAATGTTAAGTTTGACTGTCTACGATTTTTTTTCAATTTTGAGTTTGCTATTCACAGACACCCACAGTTTCTAAAAACCACTTTTTTGGTCTCAGGGGACCGTAAAGCTTGAATTTCCGGTGGTGCTCGATATTGAAAATTTAACACGATCGCAATACGTCGTCTTCACAGCTTTAAGAGAAGATAACAAATTAGTAAAGTCGCACATCCGGTTGACAGATTTTTTTTTTACAGAAACTTTTTTTTTTGGATATGATGGTGAACGGAATATCAAGTTTCTCAAGATATTCAAGAATTATTCAATTTCTCAAGAATATCAAGATTTTTGATATTCAAGAATTTCTCAAGAATATCAAGATTTTTCTGAATATGTGGATAGTCCGCAATGCTGGATAACATGTAGTATTTTATCCATCGGAGCATGCATATTTCTCTTATTGTTGACCGGTTTCGGATTTTCCTTCATTGTCAGAGTAAATTTATCAAGTTCGTGTAGAGAGTTCACTTCAACGTAATGTTTCCACAATACTCTACACTTGTTGGTTTGCTGAGTGTGGGAGGTTATGATAACCTTAGTACCCAACAATCAACAAGCTAACAAGTGTAGTATGCATCAGAAACATTACGTTGATGTGAACTCTCTGTACAAACTTGATAAATTTATTCTGACGATAGATGAAAATCCGAAACCAGTCAGGAATATGGCAGGAAATATGCCTGCTAGGATGGATAAAATACCAGATTTAGATTTCATGCAATTTTTTTTTATGTTTGAGATATTTTGTTCAATCTTACAGATTAGTTCGCTAAAAACCATTTTATTCATTCTGAGGGAACAGCAAAATATATTTCCGGTGAAGACTCCTTTTTTCTTTCTCTCTCTTTAAGCTACAATTAGCGCGATAGCGCTATAAGTAACAATGATCACAAATAAGCGTAAATAGATAATGAGTGGAAACGTTACCCAGTGGTAACACTCCAAAACAACACAAAATCACTATTCACTCTCTTCACTTCACGAGGCTTCACTTCAGATCACGAGGCTTAATTATCATTTAAGACGTCTTGGAAGGTTAGCAGGAAGAGTTCGAGAAGGCAGGTGTTGAACTACGGAGGATTTGTATGTAACTGTAGATTAATATGGAATTTCCAGTAACGGGTTTGGGCGACTTTAAACAATAAAAGGTATATTAAGGTAGTATGTGTAGTTCGGTTGGAGGTGTTTTACAATGATGTTGAGGATTCTGAATTGTAGGGATTGGATTCTTTGGAGATTTGAGCGTTTGGTTGAACCCCATAGTTCTATCCCATGCGCCCAGATAGGCTTTAAAATAGATGTGTAAAATAATCTATTGTTGTTTAGAGTGTTACGTATTCTTGATTGAACCGGTGAACTCAGTGGAGATGGATTAGGTTTAGTAAAGAAAAAGGCAAGTAGGTCCTCAACAGATTAATTTCATAGCACGCGAGAAACAAAACAACCTGCACAAACACAATGAAAAGAGAACATTTGATAAGTATTAAAAAAACATAATATCAATAATTTCATAATTTTCAATTGCATTAATAAATTAAAATTACATAATTAGTAATTAATGAATTTTTTGTGTATAAAACAAAATGCTTAGGTGAATTAATAAGAAACAAACACTCTCCCTGCGGGTTTAATTACTGTCCAAACAAAGTTAAAACTCAACACAATTTTGAACATGCTTTTATTTACAACAAAGTGGTACAATATTATTATGATATTAGATACATAAATATTATGATATTATAACTTAGAATATTTTCAAATACTACCATGTGATTTATTTTAATTATTTAATATATTCCCAAATAGTAACCCGTTTCTCTCAAGAGATGCCGCTGTTCTCCTTAGTGAGTTCCTCAATGAATTAGCCTCCAATGATTTCTTATTTTTACTTTCTCTTATTCCCAGTAAGCGTGTCAAATTTTCGATATCGAGTTTTCAACGGAAATATCCGTTTTGAGGCCCTCTGAGTCAAAAAAAGTGGTTTTTAATAAATGGTCTGTGTATGTATGTGTGTGTGTGTGTTTTGTGTATGTGAACAGCATAGCTCAAAAACGAAAAATCGTAGAAAGTTCAAACTCGATATTACGTTTAGGTATCACCATGAGATCCGACAATGGGTCATCTGTCAAAATTCCTCAACCGGAAGTATCACTTTACTAGTTGTTT
The DNA here is from genome assembly GCA_011037195.1 of Triatoma infestans. Classification (NCBI taxonomy): domain Eukaryota; kingdom Metazoa; phylum Arthropoda; class Insecta; order Hemiptera; family Reduviidae; genus Triatoma; species Triatoma infestans. Next base: position 41,155 of record JAAEAF010000110.1, on the reverse strand, counting down.
TTTTTTTTACTTTTTTGCGTTTTTCTCAAAAAAGGCTCCGACGATTTTCTTCAAACTTACTGTGTCAACTTTTATTTGAAACATTTCTCTGAAAAAATTCATTTAAGGGCACTTTTGGGGGAGGGATGAGGTTAGATTTTCCTTTAAAGTGCTATTTCAGTTTATTAGACAATTCTGTCATCTAAATAATGTTAATTAGAATTGAATATGTTGTTGAAATTCCGAGTTTGAAAAAATCGGATAACCGGAAGAGCGTTTACTTAAACACTTTACTAAATGATTTTTTCGCGATTTTCTCAAAAATGGCTCCCATGATTTTCTTGAAACTTCATATAAAAACTAAATATACAAAGATATACAACTTTTATTTTAAACATTTCTCTGGGAAAATTCATTTAATGGCACTTTTAAGGGAGGGCTGGGGTTATGTGTTTCTATAAAGCACAATGTACAATTCTACCATCCAAACAAAATTAATTAGAAATAAATGGCCAAAATTGTGAGTTTCAAGAAAATTAGTAAACCGGAAGTGCGCTTTTACTGAACAGTTTTTTTCAGTTTTCGACGAATTTCATTAAATTTGGAACACAAAATATAAAATTTGTCAATTATAATTTTGAGAACTGGAGTCAGAGAAAGTTGTGTGTGTATTTCACACCAGATTTTTTTCTCTATAACAAGAGAGAATTCAGATCTGTTGTCCATTAGTCTTTTAGCTTCTTGAAAGCGTCTGTTTAATTTAATTCTTTTAAGTCTTATATGAAGATTCCAAGTAAGTCTTCGGCCTATGTAAAGCCCAAGACAACAGGGCATCGTTGACCTGTGGTAAGGAAATTAAGACTTGGGGAAGAGTAATGCGACGCAGAGTGAAGTTTATGTCCGAAAAAAATTCACTTTTCAAAATTTGGCACGACGCAATACTTCCATCTTGCAGCAACAAGAGAGAGAGAGAAAAAAAAATCATAAATTTTAACCATTCACAATTGAAAAGTCCCTGAGCCTGTCAAAAAGTAATGCATTTTAAATGCTAATTTATAATATAATCGTGTTAAATTTTATTCTATTTTTACTCAAATTATTTATTCTGTAAAAAGTAAATAAAAAAAAGTATATATTTTCGAAACCTTTCTTTTTTAAATATTCATTTTTTATTTACATTCTTTACGATCACTTGTATTAGTTCCTTGTAAATAGGTTCATAAAAACTGGCGTTTCCAGGTAGAACGTTTATAAATAAATTGGCTCTTTTAAAATAAACAAAAACCTGTTTAATCATTACATTCAACTCGCCCATCAACTGCCTGGTTTACTTTTTTTCTTTTGAATGAAAACTATGAACCTAATTAAATAGGAAAATTAGAATGATTTACAATGGCAATGCCAAAACATTCCCCCTCAAGGCTATAAAAAAAGGGCATGACTCCTTTATATCCTTCAGTTTTACAAAAATGCACTCTTGATTACACCCTATACATGAAACATTCTCATGTGTAATGCCAAGGTTAAAAAGAATAAAGAATACAAAAAAATATCGCTCGACAGTCACCGGAAGCGATTCCTTTCTTCAAATTTTAATTTTATTTTGAATTAATTAATTATACAGGTATTTATTTTTTCGTCGCATATTTTGTTTGCCAGTTAGTTTTATTTTTTTGCTAAAATAACTTTTAGCTAAACTCATTAAAAACAAAAACAAAAAAAATTGATTAATTAAAAATGATGATGTTTTCGGTCTTATGTTTTCATTAACATTAACGATTAAATGTGAGTATCGTCTGAAGCTTTCAAATGCCATTTTTACTTTCTCTTTCTGCAAATAAGAAAGAGGAAGTATTGCAATCGTGTCAATTTTCGGTATCTACTTTTCACCTGAATTAAAACATTTTGAGATCCTTGAGTGCATAAAAAGTGTTTTTTTTTTATGAATGGGCCTGTCTGTCTGTGTTTGTGTAATTAGTAAAACTCAAATATGAAAAAGCCAATCAAACTTGATATTTCGCTGATATATCGGTCAACGGATTATATACGAGGCTTGTCCAGTAAGTAAGTGTACTGAGGCTCTCACGGCCGGAGGGATTTTGTTTTCGACATGTTGGCTACACTGTTGTATAGCCTGATTCCTCCCCTCCGCAAAGAGACCGGTTCGAGATCAGTACGTTGTGAACTGTCGACGCGACAATACGTTTCGTGAAAAATGTCAATCCAATCTCCCGCCAATCATCCGTTATCTCGTTTGGAAGGGAAAAACTCCGGTTGAGGTTTATAATGAGGTAAAAACTGCATATTGTGATAAAGCTATGAATCTTACGAGTGTGTTCAAGTGGTGTCGCGAGTTTAAAAACAGTCGTACGACTGTGCATGATGATCAGAGGAGCGGAGACTTTCAATTGTGTCTGACGAAATTGTGGAAAAAATCGCAAATGCGCTCCGTGACGTCCGCAGTTTGACTGTGGATGAACTTTCTGCGATGTTTCCGCAAATCTCCAGATCTCTGCTACACGAAACCATCACAGAAACCCTCGGATATCGGAAACTGTCCGCGAGGTGGGTCCAAAACAGCTGACAGACCAACACAAGTTGAATCGAGTGGAGGCCGGGCAAGAGTTTTTGAGACGCTACAAACTCCATGGAGATGAATTTCTCCGCTCCATCATTACTGGAGATGAAACTTGGGTTGCACCCTACACACCTGAAACCAAAAGGCAGCCTCAACAGTGGCGTCACACCTCTTCACCCTCCGCCAAAAAGTTCAAAACCACAATTTCAGCCAAGAAAATCATGGCATCCGTGTTTTGGGACTGTCAAGGCATAATTTTAATTGAATATATGCCTCAAGGGGAGACCATCAACTCTGCAAGATACTGTGAGACCCTAAAAAAATTGCGGAGGGCGATTCAGAACAAAAGGAGAGGCATGCTGACAAAGGGAGTCTGCCTGCTGCACGACAATGCCAGACCACACACGGCCAACGCCACGAAGGAACTGCTTGCCTCGTTTAAATGGGATGTCCTGAACCATCCCGCGCATTCCCCTGACCTAGCACCTTCAGATTACTATCTCTTTACCTCCCTGAAGCTGCACATGGGTGGAAAAGGTTTTCAACCGACGAGGAGGTGAAGGGGAGGAGGAGAAGTGGACGAAGGGGTTGGCGGGAAACTAATTCGAGGAAGGCATCAAAAAATTAATACCCCGGTTCACCACCTGTATTGAGAGGAATGGTGACTATATCGAAAAATAGCTTACATATGTACTAATGTAACCAGGTAATTTTTTTGTTCAAATAAAAATTTTTGTAACCTACAAAAATTCAGTACAGTTACTTACTGGACATGCCTCGCAGTTTGGTAACTTAGTTTTGGGACCTGTGGGCGGAGTCAAATTACGTCACAGCTGGTAGAAACTTTTGGTAATGGGCGGAGCTTAACAGCTATTTGGGTGCCAGAACTAAGTGCCGAGTTATACCACTTTACTACTTACTTTTTTTTGTAATTTATGATTTATTCAAAACTGGTTCCAACGAATTTCTTGCTATCCTAACTACACACATATATTTGATTTATTTCCTTTTATTTGAATATTTTTTCGGGAAAATTCATTTTATAAAGTTTTTGTGGTAGGAGTAGGGGTTCTGCTTTCCTTGAAAACGCTATTTTAGTTTATTATACGATTCTATGATCTATTACTTCCGAGGGGGAAGGAAATCGGCTGACCGGAAGTGTGACTTTACTGTAATATTTCTTTTTTCAATTTTCTATGATTTTGTAAGAAACACACCCATAAGTTTGATTAAACATGGTATAATACTAATCATGCAGAGATCTATCACTTTTGTTATAACTTTTCCCAATCAGTGGTTCGAGGCGCGTGGTTGCAAAGATGTATCGTGGTATTCGGTTCGATTCTTCTGGTCTAAGCTTCGATTTTATTTAATATATTAATATGAGGACTACACTGTAAAGTATGTATGCAATCTGCCACCGTCCCTCGATACCTTATCAGTAGTTGGACTAGGAGTAAGAGAAAGTAAAAAGTTATAGGATTGTGTGTGTGCTGTATATATTGTATTTCCTGTATACCTACGTATTTCTTTGTAATAAAAAATGATACCTTATTTTCTCACTCTTTTTGTTATCAACATATTCACCACATAACAAGAAGAAGAAGAAGAAAAAACAAAAGAATAAAAATTTACATCTTTTAAACAATAACAAATTGTGATATATTTTGTATATCCGTGTGGGGGAAAAAAACTAAAGCAAAAACCAAATAATAAAAATATAAATAAATAATAATAAAACTGAAATTATTATTGCTATAAAAATTGACTTAATTTTTTTGTTTTATTATTGACGTGATAAAAAAAATCTTCATTAGTTTGATTAATAAGAAACATTTTTTTATAAATATAAAAAAAAAAGAAGAAGAATATGCAAAAACACCTCAGAAACAATTTTACAGAATAATTAGTGGCGTGAGAACCGGTCAATGATTACCACTCTTAGCATATACGAGTACATACATAGTGAATACATACATAATAGCAAATAAATATAGGAAGCAAATATATGAATAATGGCTTTTAATCTGTTTATTTTTCTTTATTTAATTTCAGTAATTAAACATTAAAAAAATACATATTCCATAATATTTATATTTTGAAATAAAGAAGATGAAAAGGAAATTTACTTTAAGAGGAAGTAATACGATCTAATTAAATTTTAGAAATTAAATATTTCACCGGAAATACATGTTGAAGTCCTCTGAGTATGAAATAAACATTGTTAAGGAATGGTCTCTATCTATGTAAGTGAGTGGGTGTGTGTATGTGTGTGTATGAATAAAATATCTCAAAAAAAAAAAAATCTGGTGGGAAACACTCACACAACTTTCTCGTACTCCAGTTCTCAAAATTATAATTGAGAAATTTTATATTTGGTACACTAAACACACATGAAATTCATCGAAAACTGAAAAAAATGTTCAGTAAAACCGCACTTCCGGTTCACTAATTTTCTGGAAACTCGGAATGTTGGCTATCTATTTTTTTCTAATTAATTTCGTTTGGATGATAGAATTCTATAATCAACTATGATAGCAGTTTAGAGAAAACATGCCCCCCATTCCTTCCCTAAAAGTGCCCTTAAATGAATTTTCCCAGAGAAATGTTTCAAATAAAAGTTGTACATCATTGCATGTGTAGTTTATGTAGGAAGTTTCAAGAAAATCGTCGGAGCCATTTTTCAGAAAACCGCGAAAAAATGAAAGTAGAATGGTAAACTAAACGCACATCCGGTCATCCGATGTTTTTCAAACTCGGAATTTCAACAACACATTTAATTCTCATTAACATTATTTAGGTGATAGATGTGTCTGAATAAACTGAAATAGCACTTTACAGGAAGCCGTAACCCCACCCCTCCCCCAAAAGTATCATTAAATAACTTTTTCCAGAGAAATATTTCAAGTAAAAGTTGTAGTACTTTGTATGTGTAGTTTTTATATCATATTTCAAGAAAATCGTTGGAACCATTTTTGAGCAAATTGCAAAAAAGTAAAAAAAAAAACAATTTGTAAAATGGTACTTTCGGTTGAGGAATTTTGACAGATAACTTACAGTCAGATCCGATGGTGATACCTAAACGGAATATCAAGTTTCAATTTTCTACGGTTACGGGTTACGGATTTTCATCCATATGAGAATTAAATATGTTGTTAAAATTCCGAGTTTGAGAAACATCGGATGACCGGAAGTGCGTTTACTTTACCACTCTACTTTAATTTTTTCTCGGTTTTCTGAAAAATGGCTTCAACGATTTTCTTGAAACTTCCTACATAAACTACACATACAAAGATGTACAACTTTTATTTAAAACATTTCTCTGGGAAAATTCATTTAAGGGCACTTTTAGGGGAGGAATGGGGTTATGTTTTTCTCTAAACTGCTATCATAGTTGATTATAGAATTCTATCGTCCAAACGAAATTAATTAGAAAAAAAATAGATGGCCAAAATTCCGAGTTTCCAGAAAATTAGTAAACCGGAAGTGCGCTTTTACTTAACCATTTTTTTCAGTTTTCGATGAATTTCATGTTTGTTTAGTGTACTAAGTATAAAATTTTTCAATTGTAATTTTGAGAACTGGAGAACGAGAAAGTTGTGTGTGTGTTTCACATCAGATTTTTTTTTTGAGATATTTTATTCATACACACACACACACACACATACACTCACTTACATAGATAGAGACCATTCCTTAATAACGTTTATTTCATACTCAGAGGACTTCAAAACATGTATTTCCGGTGAAATATTTAATTTCTCAAATTTAATTAGATCGTATTATTTCCTCTTAAGTAAATTTCCTTTTCATCTTCTTCATTTCAAAATATAAATATTATGGAATATGTATTTTTTTAATGTTTAATTACTGAAATTAAATAAAGAAAAATAAACAGATTAAAAGCCATTATTCATATATTTGCTTCCTATATTTATTTGCTATTTATTATGTATGCATTCACTACGTATGTACTCGTATATGCTAAGAGTGGTAATCATTGACCGGTTCTCACGCCACTAATTATTCTGTAAAATTGTTTCTGAGGTGTTTTTGCATATTCTTCTTCTTTTTTTTTTAATATTTATAAAAGAATGTTTCTTATTAATCAAACTAATGAAGATTTTTTTTATCACGTCAATAATAAAACAAAAAAAGAATTAAGTCAATTTTGATAGCAATAATAATTTCCGTTTTATTATTATTTATTTATATATTTATTATTTGGTTTTTGCTTTAGTTTTTTTCCCCCACACGGATATACAAAATATATCACAATTTGTTATTGTTTAAAAGATGTAAATTTTTATTCTTTTGTTTTTTCTTCTTCTTCTTCTTGTTATGTGGTGAATATGTTGATAACAAAAAGGTTGAGAAAATAAGGTATCATTTTTTATTACAAAGAAATACGTAGGTATACAGGAAATACAATATATACAGCACACATACAATCCTATAACTTTTTACTTTCTCTTACTCCTAGTAAGCAGAAGTATTGTTTCTTTTTTAGTTTTTCCGGTAAAACAGAACTGTGAATTAGGTTAGAATTTAAACTGCCGCTTCAAGCTTTATTGGTTGTGGACGTTCCGGTACTAGTTTCATGCAGGTGTACATATGGTAATCCTTACCACTTGTTTTTTATGTCAAGCCCATCTAATCGTTTGCAAACATTTTCTATTAAATTAGATTTTCTCAATAATCGCTCCAACGATTTTCTTTAAACTTTGTATACTATCTACATGCATAACAAATATCTGTAGCTTTTCGTATTTTATTCGTCTAGCGCATGCATATTTATTTTTTTCCTGATCAGTTCATCCATTGTCATGGATGGGTCGTCATGAGGACGGATGAAAATCCGTAACCGGTCAGGAATAAAATAAATATGCATGTTACGACGTACAAAACACCAGATGTTATCCAACACTGCGGACCCATCCACATATTCAGCCTTTATTTGAAACATTTTTTTTCAAAAAATATTATTTTAGGCGGTACTACGGGATTTTTGGTGATAAATTACAAATTTTATTTGACCTAGATTCAAAGTTATATTGGCGCTCTATTCTGGAGTATAATGTAATCACTTTTACTAGCTGCTTCAAAATTTACTTCTTTTCAAAAAAAAAAAAAAATTAATGAAATTAATTATTGCCATAGAAACTTCAAACATTATAGACATTTCAAATATTAATATCTAATTTATAATAGAACTAACGACCTTTTAATAAATGATAGGTTAGAGAGAAGTAGTTGAATAAACTATGGTTACGTCAGAATAGTCGTCTTTACAACTCGCTCTCTAGAAACAAGGTCAAGGCAAAACTCATTAATAATACAAAAATCTTGCAAAACTAGTGATAAAAGAAAGACTATCCAAAAAATGTAACAGGTTATCACATTATTGGATTTAAATAATAAATAATAATAATAATAATAATAAAATCTGGTGTGTTCATTCACACGACTTACTCTGCAAATATCACAATTTTTAATGATAAATTTAATTTTAGCCTGATTTTTATTATATACCCATAGTTGCCATTGATTATCTCGAAGAAGAAGGATAGCCGTACAATGACACTTCGAATTTTTTAGAAACTCGGCAACGGAAGAAACTACAGCCAGCCGATTTTGGTTGAGAGAATAGAAAATTCGTCGAATACATAAACGTTCAAGATATTTATGTAGTTCTCGATGGGTACATTCACTAAGTACTTAGAATAAATGCAATGTTTACAAATGGCATTTCTTTGTTTAAAATAAAATCTGGTGTTAAACACTCACACACCATTTTCTCTGACAACAATTTACATTGTCATAATTGACTAATTCATTTCAAACATATTAAATTCTCTGGTATTTTATCCGTCATAGCATGCATATTGATTTTGTTCCTGTCCGGTTTCGGATTTTCATCCATCGTCAGAACAAATTCACCAAGTTTATGTAGAGAGTTCACTCCAGCTTAATGTTTCTGTTACACTCACACTAGTTGGTTTGTTGGTTGTATATATGTAGGAAGGTTATAAGGTTATGTTTCTATATATGTGTGTGTGTGTGTGTATTTAATGACAAAATAGAATTATTATAAATTATGATTAGACACTATTATTTTCTAATGTCTAATCATAATTTATAATAATTCTATTTTGTCATTAAACATTCATTCAGTAAATTGGTACTTCCAATTTGATCTATTTTTGTCCAAAACCTTATTATCGGGTTCCCCTGGTGGAATTTAAGTAAAATATAAAGTTTGAACTTTCTGCAGACTTTTCCATTTTTGAGTTATGCTGTCCACACATAGACAGACTGGCAGACATTTAGAAAGTAAAAAGTGAATATTGACTTCTAACTGGGAGGTCCAAAGAGTTTTAATATAAAATAAATTAAAGCAAGCAACTAACCGACCAAAATTATAAATAAACATGCAACCTTTCCAAATTTATTATAGCTTTGCCTGTAGATAGCTTCTAGTGTACTTATTTCGAGTATTAGGATATTTTGGTCGACCTTATAGTTTTAGTATCAGGTAGTCATATGGGATACCCAGCAGACCACTTGACAATGCTGAAATACTGAAGTTAATTAAAGTTTTTTAGATTTAGCTCTTCTACAATCCAGCTAAAATCAATTTCTTCAGAAAAACATTTCAGGTAAAAGTGATAAGTTTATATTTGCACAGCCAGCATTCCAGGTTTAAAGAAAATCATCGGTGCTGTTTTTGAGAAAATATTAATACAAAGCTGAAACTTAATTCTATAAAGACGCATTGCCGGATAACCTCTTTGTCTTTAAATTTGGAATCCTAGCAATACTTTTAATGCAATATTGTACTGGTGTTAGAAAAATAGGTAATACTAAAGTGGCACTTTAGAGGAAAACCTAATATCACCTCTCTCTCTAGTCCTCAGTAAAATGAATTTTCCCAGAAAAATGTTTCAAATAAAAGTGTCATAGATGTAAATGTGTTTAATAAGATTAGATTAGATTAGATTCTAACGGGGGAATTGGCTCTTCAGCCTACGCCACCGCGACACCCCAAGGATCTATTGTGGCACCCCTCCTAGTTGGAGACCCTCCCCCTATCCTGTCCTTAACCGGACTGTGGAATTGGGGGGGGGCTCCCAGGTGGTCAATTAGAGCACCTGCCATCAGAGCACCCTCTCGAGTCCTGCTTGCCTTAGAAGACTTAATAGGTCCGAGAGAGGGCCCTGGCTGAGGCTTGTTGGCACCAGCTTCTCTTTACCAAAGAGGCGATACCTTAGCCAGACCAGCCCCAACGCACTGACATACCACGTGCAGCGCCGTCTCCTCTTCTTCCTGACAAAACCTACACAGGCTATCTGTTGCCAGGCCCATGCGACGTAAAAAAGAACCCATATTTAAGTATACATGGATGCGTGGATGGTGTGTCTTGTTCCAACACACACACACATACGAGAGAGAGGGAGAGAGCGTGAGAGATTGAGAGGATGAAGTATAAATAGTGAACGGTTTGTTTAGGAGTACGCCACCTGATGAGTCATGAACTGTAGAATGGAATGCATAATTATCAAATTAACTTGCTTATGTTGATTAATTGCTCAACATAGGTACTTTTCTAAACTATCTTACGATCATTCAGTTCGGATTTTATCATTTCTTATCAGTAAGTATTTCACAGTGGCCCACGGCGTGTTGTTTCGCTCTGTTATAAATTAATAAATGAAAATAATAAGATGGTATGGTTAAATAATTATCAAAGTAAAATCTCCTTCAAAAAAACATTGTTTAAGTTATACATCCCCACTCATTGATGTTTCCATTTAAAAAGGGAACGATGTCTTTAAAGGACCGAAACATGTGTTTTCCAATTCAGATAGCAACACCCCTCTTAATCTAGTTAGGTCATGAACAAATGACCACAAAAATCCTTGATGGGTGAGAACAAACCGGTCGATCAAAGTTTATCTGAAACTGTTTATATTGCTCTGATTGGCCTCGGCATTATTCAGTCAAGCGATCCACTAGTTCCTGATTCCAAAGCCTCGGCATCATTATTCACTCTGTCGACCCAACTTAGTGTCGGCTCTCTTATACGAGTAGCACGTTTGTCTTCGGGTTTTAAAGGGAGAACATGTTGTTTAGGGGATGTCGTAGTGGTCTGCCTAACACAATCTGTCTACTTTTTATAAATTTCACCACATCCGGCTCTTCATAGATTGCAACTATAGTTCGTCAATTATGGCGTATGTACTCCATATTCCCCGCCCCTTCTCAATGGGCCATCAAATTTTTTTACATCAGTTTAAAATTATATTTATCACTTCATAACAACTTTACCAAAAGACATAATTTTTTTAAATTCAATAATACTGCGACGGATAAAATCATAGTTATTTAATTCTAATTAATATTACATAAATGATAGAATCATATAATCAACTAAAATAGTACTTTAGAGGAAAACATGATCCCACCTCGCCTCCAAAACCACGCTAAAGTGAATGTATCTCTTTATACATAAGTGTAGTTGATATACAAAGTTTAAAAAAAAATAGTTCGAGCTGTTTTCGAAAAAATCGCAAAAAAAGGAAAAAAAAAAATGTATTCACTAATGTGGTACTTCCGGTTTACCAGTTTTGTCCAAAACCTTATTTTCAGGTCCCCTGGTAGAGCTTGAACGAAATATCAAGTTTGAACATTCGGCGATTTCTCGTTTATGATTATGCTGGCTACAAACACACGCAAACACACCCACACATACACACATACGAGAGAGAGGGAGAGAGCGTGAGAGATTGAAAGGATGAAGTATAAATAGTGAACGGTTTGTTTAGGAGTACGCAGCTGATGAGTCATGAACTGTGTCAGTAGGTACGGCCTTTATAATCGGTCTAGGTCACTAGCATTGATTTAATAATAATACTCAACAAGGAATTCCCTTAAAAAATCAAACAAAAACAGATGATTGTAAAATTTCAAGTTTTTTTTTTTTTATATATGTTTTATAGCAATAAAAATGCAGGTTTACGAACTTTAAAATGGAAATTATTGACTGAAAAAATAAAAAATACAAGATTCAAAAATAAAAACCGGTTTCAGAATTAAATAAAACGAATCGTATTTTTTGTATCCTTTTTATTTTCTCTTACTCGTAGTAAGAGGAAGTATTATGATCGTGTCAAATTTCGAAATTAAGTTTTCACCGGAAGTACATGTTTTGTGGTCCTCTGAGAACGAAAAAAAAATGTTTTAAGAGAATGGCCTAAACTGAATGTTTGTTTCGTTACATAAAAAACGAAAAATTGGAAGAAATTCGAAAAACCGGAAGTGCGCTTTATAGAATAGGTTTTTAAGTTTATTGGAATTTTCTTGAAAACGACTGTAACCTTTAAACTTGGTATGCGAACTTCACAGATTAAAACGTATTATTTTTATGTGAAATGTTTTTGCAAGAAAATTATTTTGGATGGATGTGCGGAATTTGTGCCGTAAATTTTTATTAACATTGATTCAATTATAATTTTTGTTGATTTAAACGTTTGCCGAGGCAAACCAAAACACGATCCGTCCAGCTATTGACCTATAAGCATTCTCCCTTCGCTCTCAAAACTCTGAAAAACTTGTAGTCATCCGACTATAGGAACATCTGACCGAACATAGACCTATATCTCCCAACCAATTTGGATTAAAAAATCTTATTCAACAACTAAAAATTGTGTATTAAACAACTCAAAACACAGTAACTGGAGCCGATCGAAAACAGTACTCGACAGTTGCTCACTTGACATTGCTTCGGCATTCGACACTATATGGCACGACGGACTTAACAAACTAGACTTAATCAAAACACCACCATATCTCCAGGTAATACTGATCTCATTCCTACAGAACAGAACATTTGAGGTGCGCATTAACTCAACTCTCAGTTCTCGACGTAGAATCAAGGCCGGCGTTCCCCAGGGATCCGTTCTTAGCCCCGTTCTATTTACCATTTACACACACGACATACCTATTCTAACTACTTCTTTCTATACTTGCTACTTAGGCAGATGACATCTATTACTCTCTAGACATCACGACCTCTCCATTGCAGTAAACAATGTGCAACATTCTCTAGATAAAATACAGACTGGTTTTACAAATGGAAACTGGACATTACCAATACAAAAAACACAGACAAAAATTTTTACCTTTCGCCCGACGCAAGCTGTTACTAATTTAAAGATCAACATAAAGTGGAAGAAAACGGACGAACTCTTTAACTACCTTGGCCTACAACTTAAGTGGACTCCTCACATAATCTGAGGCTGCGACAGGCTTATCAAACTCTCAGACAGCTCTATCCACTCATAAACAGACGTACACTGAAGCCATTATGCTGTAGACTTCTCTACACCTCCATACTTCGACTGCTACTAACGTACGGCTGACCTGCATGGATAGGAGAAGACTGCTCTAAACAAACTACATATATCTACAACTAAAGATCTTCCAAAACAAAGTCCTGCGTATCGCCCTGGGAGTACCGTGGTTCATACGGATCGAACAGCTTCTTAGGAAGTTACAATTACCATTCTTAAAAGAATTCATGGACAAGACAACATACAAATTTTTAGACAACTTACCCAACACTCAAGCTGGGACAGACTACGGAGTCGGACTGATAACAGCTCAACGAAGACTGAAACCAAAACTGCATATTATAATTAGCTTATATATTATAATTAACTGCCATAAGCAGCTAATTATAATCAAAAAAGTATATTATGAAAAATCGTAAAAGTGCTTATTGTATTATAATATACGTATATTGTATATTGTGAGGCAGAAATAAGCTGCCGGCCTATAAAAATTATTTTTCTTTTTCTTCTTTTTGTAAAATTGTAGCTTCATTTATTCGCTGAAAGAGAACAAGAAAATGAACCAATAAGGACCAGCTATCTGATCTGTATATTATTTATTATGTAATTATGCGAAAAAACCCAGAAAATGCAGCTAAACCTAAGAATTATATTCTCATTCCTCACTCCTTGGCGCTCCAGCCCCTGTAGGACCTTGGCCTCCATCAACACACCTTCCCAGTCGGATCTGTCCGTAGCTCTCCATCCATGTCTGATCCATTGTTAGGTGGGCATCCATTGTCTGATCTGTAACCTAGCCAGATCTTCTTCCACTTTCTCTAGCCATCTCAGTCTTGGTCTCCCTCTTGGCCTACGACCACCAGGTTGGCCTTCATAGGCCTTCCTCAGAGCTCTCCCTTCCTCCATCCGGTGCAAATGCCCTAGAGTGTTGTATATCTTGTACCATTCAGTGTATTTTTTTTATAATCGTTTCTGTTAATACCTGGTAAGTGGGTGGCGGGTAGGTGCAGCGGTGAACGTCTATTAATAAATATACGATGAACAAGTTATGTCACATGAATCAGCTGTTCTTAGTACAAAATTGCTAGCCATAATATTTTAACGAATCTGATTTTTCTCTTCTCGTTGAACGAAAATTTGTTGTCTGTTCAATGTTCATTCAGCAGTATCCACATTAAGCGCAAAAATGCGTCTTTATTCTTAAAAAACACAACTACTATAATCCAATCTGCTTTTTTAATAATGCAAAGGACAACCAAATGAAAACTAAAATTCCAAGTTTGAAGAATTGTAATACATGCATTAAGACGAAGTCTTATAAATGCTTCAGACCACATTATTTATTTTAGATAAGAATTAAGAATGAATTATTCGTAATTTTTTAATTCACTCTTATCGCAATTAGAAAAAAAAAGAAAAGAATTGCATTGATAACAGTAAATTAAAATTATATTTTTCTGTGCGGCCAACGATCTGCTGAATGTCTTTAAAAACACATAATTTGTCGTGGTAAGTACAAAGTTTAACGTTAATTGCGACTCTTCTGTCGTGCTGAATAGACGTATTTCATGGTGCAGAAATATGTACGGCTATACGTAGATATTCATTATTTCCGATTATTATAGGGAGAGTGTTGTATATCATCTATATAACCCCCTCCCCAATTTCACCTGAGATTTCTATCGCCCCTGAATCATTCCAGTGTTTACCAGGGTTCAGTATGTGGTTAATCACTGATATACATAGATACGAACATACATACATAAACACAAAACAGAAAAATAAAAAAATAGCTAAAAATATTTGAACTTGAATTTAATTCATTGTAATTAGTGAAACTGTATTTGATATATGATGATTGTATGATTACGTAAGAAAAGAACTGAAAAATTCGGGAGTGGGCACTGAATTGAAATAAACACAAACACCGGAACAAGATTCAGGTGTGTCAGTTAAAAAAAAAAAAACAAACTATCATACAAATTAGGCTCTATTTAGCGGGCCTGGTTTTAAATTTCAACCAAATTAATATAAAAAAATATATAAGCCTATAGATGTTAAAAACATTAGTAGATTGTATTTCAAGATTTGTCTTATTAATTGTATCTCTCGATTGAATATATTTATTTCTTTTAAAATAAGAACGTAATTAGAAAAGCTCAAAAAACAAGAGAACTTGTAATTTTTTTCAGTAGGTACAATTTCTGTTCCTTAACCTTGTCACAGATGGTCAGAGAATAAAAAGAACAAAAATAAATAGCTGATTATAATTATTGAAGATTGCACGTGTATAGATAACTCATTAAAGCTCTAAATGTCCAGATGGCCTTGGGTTTTCGTTTTTGCAATAATATTTTAACGAAGTTATTTCATATTTGTTGTCACATGTACCAGTGGAGAACCCTTCACTCATAAAATGAGAACAATTTAATCTTTCTGTTTATTTTTTAAAAGAATTTCCTACATGTAAATAAAGTAATAAAAACTTGTTTGGCATATGAAAAGTAAAATAATTTATCTGACATTGACTAAAGGAAAAAATTGAACAGTAAGAAATTTATTCAAATATTTGAAAGCGCTTTTAATCCTATAAGTTCATTACTTTATTGACGAAGATTAACGAAAACAACCGAGCAATGACAGATTGTGCTATAGGTCGGATATCAGAGATCCGAGATATTTGCCGTGAAAGCCTGCTTCTTTTCGTGGTCATCGACCGTTTTCGTGCGTTCGCCCATCATCAGGATGTTTGTCAAAACAGTGTGATAACAC
This sequence comes from Triatoma infestans, assembly GCA_011037195.1. Taxonomy (NCBI): domain Eukaryota; kingdom Metazoa; phylum Arthropoda; class Insecta; order Hemiptera; family Reduviidae; genus Triatoma; species Triatoma infestans. The sequence goes on along the minus strand of JAAEAF010000110.1, from coordinate 25,474 downwards.
AAACTTGCACAGAGCAAATTCTGTTGATACACTCAGAATTATAGTTAGTATTTTCAACGTATATTCGACGACTTTCGTATACTTTCGACCTTAGTCGGCTGTAGTTCCTTTATTTGCTGATATTCAAGAAATTCTCTCCAGACCCTTTAACCTTAATACTATTAAGGCCATAATACTAATAAAGGTTATGTTCTAAAATGCAAATGCAATTAAATAAATTAATGTAAAAATTTCGGTGTTTACAGTAAATAGGAATTTGTTTTAAAATAAATTCAGGTATATGGGTCATTCATATTACAGTTTTACCCCCAATGATCCGAGTTCCATTGGTTTGACAAAGTAACCTTATCTGGGAGCAAATAAATAAAATTTAAAATTTTCTTTACTGATTATTTAGTTCTAAATTGCTTATTAATTTATTTTTTTTTTTCATTATTTTACAGAAAAGTTAGATTACCTGAAACAATTGCAGCAAAAGTATCCCCGCTTAACTGCATTATGGCTTGTGGGAATTCCTGTAGTTATCATACACGAACCAGAAGATTTAGAGGTAAGGATAATGGTTAGAAAGTTGGTATAAATTTTTTAAAAAAATCTTAAAATATTATCAATAAACTTATGGTGAACTTAAAAGTGAAACAATCCGGACATTGCACGAAATGGGCCCTTCATTGTTTTAAGTTTACAGATCCTACGGAAACCTCAAAAAACTAAATTTTCCTGAAAAAAAAACAATGTTTCAAATGAAAGTATGCGAAGTTTAAGGAAAATATTGGGGACATTTTCTAGATAATCAAGAAAAACTGGCTGAACGATTTTGAATGAAACTTTAGTGTTTGATCTCATGACGCGGAATATTTAAATTTGAGCTTCTTGCAATTTCAAGTTTATGGAGATATTTTGTTTCACATACATAACAGATACACATATACATACATACCATTTGCAAAACAACAATGGTCATCAAACGGGGCGTCAAAACATGGTTTCCGGAGAAATCACAATTTCAAAAATTTGATACGATCGCTTACTTCATTTTAAAATAGTAAGAAAAGATAAAAAAAAAAATGCTAATAGTCACTTAATTTTATTGCTAAATGATTACTAAAATAAATGATTTCTGCTATAAGTCATTTATTCGACAGATTTTTTTTTCTCTTAATTCAGAATTATTGAATGCAGTGTCATTTAAATACAAATAAAAACAAAAACCAAACTCATACATTTTGTTATCCAACATCAGAGATATTTTCCGTGCTAGCCTTCTTCATTTTATGGTCATCAACCAGTTTCAGGTGTTCGCCCATCATCAGGATGTTTTGATAACACAGACTTGCACAGAGCAAAATCAGTTTACATATTGCCAGTCTGGTTTAGTATTGCAAAGAGTGTTGGTTGCTCATCATGGTAACGAAAATCAGAACTAAACGGCGAAGGATTTGCAACGTGATTACCACATACCCCAATATATCGACGTCTAGGCAACCCTTGGTCCTTTATGGACTGTTGCGCCATAGGTTAGGTTACGACTTTACAGAATAAATATCTGAGTTTTTTGATATTTTTTTTGAAAAACGGCTACAACGATTTTCTTCAAACTTGGGAATGCGAACTGCTGAAAGTGAACCTGTCAATTTCATATGAAATATTTTTCAGGATTTTTTTTGACCCAGTCGTCCTGACTATCATGTAAAACAGTATTCAAGTTCTACCCTTTGTAAACACTTATTTCTACCGCCTTTACAGTTATGTTAGAGAAACTTTGTATGCAAATACCAGGTTTGAAGAAATGTTTTTTTTTTTTTTAATTTGATAACTGTTTTAAGACAGTAAGGATAGTATGTGGTTTGTAACAGGGTTTTTTAGAATGTGCAGTTAAAATAATAATCAGAAACATTTTCCGTGGTAGCCTGCTTCATTTTGTGATCATCCACCGGTTTCGGGCGTTTGCCCATCTTCGGGATGCGTGACTTTCAAACAGTTTGACAACCCAGACTTGCAGAGAGCAAATTCAGTTTACTTGCACAAAGTATGTGTAGTCACACTGTCTGAAAAACGCAACCTGAAGATGGGCGAACACCACAAAATGAAGCAGGCTACCACGGAAAATGTCTTTGATGCTTTCCAGCTCTGCGGAACCAACCACCACACAATTAATAAGATATAAAAATAATATATATTATTTAACAAATATATAATTAATCTTATTTTAAATATAACATTACTTAGTTATATAAAAGCAACAAAAAACTATATTTTAATGATTTAAAAAAATAAACATTGCGCCGAACTTAATTACAAAGTAAAATACATGACCTTGATAGTCAGTTTGCTTCTTTTTGTTATCTGAAAAAAAGACAGTATTAAATTATAGCTAATTACCTATCTGACTAAAATAAAAATTAGAAAATTCAATTTATATATGAAAAAATTCTTTCTGTATATTAATACTTTTATACTTTTTTTATTTTTAAAAATATGAAAGGGGATTGAACATGAAATTATGTAATCATCGACTTTTCTAGAAAACCTTGTTCAATTTTTTTTTAAAAAAAGAAAAAGTCAAATTTTACAGATATATGATTCATTTAAGGTGAGATAGACGTAGTTTTTGGTTTATTTTTTTATCTTCATTGATTTTGCTTTTGTTGCTGTTAATATTGTTTTTTTTTAATTGATCAAATCTGCTACGCATTTTTGTTTTTTCTTATTATATTTATTTTTATTGAACATGAAAACGAGTTTATGTAATTTCATTTTGGCAGTTACTGTCTATCCATAAATTTATTTGGAGCTGTGCATTTTTAATCATTATTTTTTATTATAATGAAATTTATTTTTTTATTATAAAATAAAATATATTTTGTAATTTATTTTTGAATAATAATTTTTTAACTAATCATTTCGTATTATTAAATCTCTGAGATACACAAGTAAGTTTTGCGCTAGAATCAGTTTAAAGATGAAAAATAAATATATTTGTAACGAATCGTTCGAAGAAGTATACTTTTTCTTAATGCTGATAACAGGAGTAAGTATTTTGATCGTGTCAAATGTTTGAAATTGAGTTATCACCGGAAATACATTTTTGAAGCCTTGTGAGTACGAAAAAAAAGTTTTTAACGAATTATCTGTATTGTGTGTGTGTGTGTGTGTGTGTTTTATATATATGTAGGTATGTATTTGAACAAAATATCTGCATCTGATCGAAAGGTTTCCGGAAAAATCCATCAACCAAATATGGAAAGTGATTTTTTTTCCGGATTTTCGCGGTTTTCTCGACAACGATTCTCTAATGATTTTCTTTAAACTTCTAATATTATCTACATACCTACCATCTTTGTTTGAAATATTGTACCGAAAAAATTCATTTTAAATGTGAGTGTTTCATGACAAAATTTTTTCCATAAAGTCATAAAGATAAGGAACAAGGCTGAGTAGCGAAGGAAAACGGCGAGGGAATCCACAATACAAATCGCCATGCGGCAAGCCTTGGCCCTTTTTGGGTTGTTGCGCATAGGTTTTTTTTTTTTTTTAGGAACAATGACCGTTATCATGTCCTTGCAGCACCATTCTGCCATATACAAGATTCATCTTAAATAATTTATTATGCCCTTCAATGCAGTGAGTTAGTGCCAAAGTTAGATGCTTCCACTTCTTGGTCAGTAGGCTAAAGCAAGCCATAAAACTTGTTTGAGGTAAGTTTAGAGCACATATTTACTGGGCTCTTTAAGACTGTTAGTCTGGCAGACGACACTTCTTTTCCTTTAGTTTTTTCAGTCGCTTAGCTTAAATCCTTCGTGAGGAAGGCATCTTGTCTAATGAGTGTATTTCCACTTCTTTAATGAGTCTATTTGCTCCTTGTTTCTTCCGGCTTCCATAACTGCAGGTACATAGAGAGCTATAGTGGTTTTACGACATAGCAGAGACCTATAAGTAATCTCTTAATATGTTCTGGCTATTGCTACCTGAGAGTCCATGAACAGAATCACCCTATCATTTGCCCTAGTTCAACGGTCACTCAGATTTTTCGCTTAGGTAATAATAATGGTTTTTTGAAGGGTGCGGCTAAAAGTACAAATTCACTGCGGCCTGAAATAATGGTAACTTAAAGTTTGTCTATGGGTAGCTAAACCCAAATTATTGGTCCTTTATACGAGTATATGAATGCTAGGTTGTATGAGTGTGAGTGTAGTTAGGTTGGATACCAGCAGGAAACTCAAGATTCCTGAAGAAATGTCTTATCCGTTTCCCCCTTAGGAGATAAATATGCTTCAAAAATTACATATGCGGTGATAAATTATTTCCAACAACTTTTTGAAATTCAGATTTCATCAGAAATATAACATATATTGGCAGCATAACATAATGGATTGTTGGCAGCATATCTTGATTGTAAAAAACATCATATGGCAATCCGCCCAACTCCTATGTCATATGAGACTCAACGCATCATCCTGCCACAATCTAGGGTAGATCAAAATCCGCCTCCTCAATTCCTAGGTTACCTAGCAAAGTGAAAGTTTTCAGCAAGCATATATGGTATAAGGGCTAGCAGGGGTCTACAATTCAGTCTGGTGCACACATTTTCAAGTAAACATTATCATCTCCGACATTCTGCCAGTTCAGTCTGTCATTTCTACACACTTTATCACTTTTCTATATCACTTCTGTAAAGGCCTTGCAATACCTCTGTTTCTTAGTTAATGTATCACAGGGTTCAGTCAGTGTAATTTGCCCTTCTACAGTTTCCTCTGCCCAACCACAAAAATATTCCACACTATAATATACTTGTCTTCTAAGCAGGACATAATGGCTTTTTTTAGAACTTCATATTCCGTTTAATATTTATAAGAAGATCCTAGAGGTAAATTTCGTTTAACCGCAATTAACACTTTGTTCATTTTTGCCGCAATTTTCTCTAAGAACCTTTTTTTTTATTTTATCTAATATGGTTATTACAATATATAGAGATGTAATACATTTATTCGAAGCGCGCATCCATAAAAATTGGTTTTAGTCAAATTCTAGAAGAGCTAAGGATTAAACTTTTATGAGATGTTTTGTTATAAATTAACTTTTTATTTTTATTTTAGGTAATAATGGGAAGTCCACATCACATAACCAAAGGTTACGAATACGAACCAATTCTTCCTTGGCTTCAAGAAGGTCTACTAGTCAGCACAGGTAAAGAGTAGTGAATTGATTTTCAACTAAAAAAAAAAAACAAAAAATTTTTTTTTTTAAATTCGTTTGCAGTGAGTATTTGAAATTCGATTATACGACGGGATTAACGCACAAGAAGCTATAAAGGGAAGGGAATAGCTAAGTGGTTAGCATACTAGACTTCCATGCGGAGGACCCGGGTTCGAATCCAGCTATGCTTCCCTTAGATTTCGTCTTCCTAGGAGCCTCTACAGCTGACTGTCACAGTGTTGTCTGTTACGAAAGAACACTGCACGGGGCCGGCAGTGCACTGAGAAGGCTCCGGGTGTCAATGACCATTGATGTTGACACGCCTTAAATTTACAACAAAAAAAAGCCATAAGTGTGCCTGTTGTGCTGCCCCATTTCATATCTCATCAGTTCTGTTTTAGCTAGGACTTAGGTGAAAGATAATATTTCCACCATAAACCTTAGGAACCGTGTACGAGCCTTATGCTCACATAAACAAAAAAGATTGTTCCTGCTTACCACCACTTTCTACAAAGTGAAGCTTCTGAATAGAAGCTAGTCAGCAATCAATCCTTAGCCCAATTTTCTTTGTTCTAAAGAGATACATACCATGTAACGAGAGCGTACTCGGTCCTCCAAGGATAATTTGCAATGCCTCTGCCCTGCAACACTCTTCCAACAAATAGTGTCTACTTTCTTCTGAGTCACTATTTAATGACATCACCCTTACCTCGTTCTATACGAGGGGCAGCAGGAATGTTCACAACCAGTAGATGGCTACAAGGTTTCCCCTTTTGCAAACCTGGAATATTGGTGCGGTCCTGCCAAGAGATATTATTGATGCCAGTACCATTAAAACACTGAGCCATTGCTGAAAGCCATGATTTCATCCCTTCCCCCGTGGACCTATTACTAATGTCCACGTTCATTAGAAGCTCCTTAGTTCTCTGCTCATATACAATTCAATCATTGATTTTGCCCAATACCTGATCATTATCCTTTCTGATTTATTTTTTACAGCAATTATCATTTATGAATTCGAAGTTGTCTACAGGTTGCTTACACAGAACTTCCTGATTATTTTGCTAAATTTGTCAGTATATCAAATGTTATTTCTTTTTTTACAGGGGAAAAATGGCACAAACGAAGGAAAATTCTAACTCCCACTTTCCATTTTCGTATTCTAGAAGATAATTTACACAGCATCAATAAACATGCGAGAAATCTTGTCAGAAATATGTTAAATAAAAGAGGTGAAGCAATCGTAGCTGAAAGTTTTGTAACATTGTGCACTTTGGACATTATATGTGGTAGGTATCCATCAAACATTTACATAAATTTACATTGCACGAAATAAATAAATAATATATAAGTTGAAAGATTTGAACCGTTACTCATGTTTTTTCCTTTCTCATGATTAGATGAGCGGAATTTTTTGAATTGTTTTAACTTCCTGAATGGATGATTGTATTCATGTATGAAATCCGTTTTTTTTAACACTTCCTCTGCTATAAGTGGAAAAAACTTTCTCATTCTTAACAATTTTCGAAACTGAGTTTTCACATTTTCTCCTTTTTTTCTCTCTTACTGCTGCCATGGGGAAGTTAGCAGTCATACCAATCGAAATTAGGGAAGGGATTAGCTCAGTAGTGGCGCGCTGGACTAGTAACGCGGAGGTCCCGGATTCGAGTCAGCAGTGCTGCTTGTCCTTAGATTTTCTCTCCCTAGGAGCCTTTACGGTAATGGACAGTGCACTAAGAAGGCTCCGTGCGCCAATGACCATAGACACGCCTTAAATTAAAAAAAAAATCGAAATTGAATTTCACTGCAAGAAACCCTCATTTGATATTCCATTCGTGTACCCGATCGAATCTGACATATCATCGTAAATGTACTTGCTGATTCTTTTTTCCACTTTTTCATGATTTTCTCGTACAAGAATCTAAAGACTGTTTTTTTCTTTTTAAACTTCTCTTATTAACTTTTTTGAAACTTTTCTCAGCAAAGACGATCGGGTGGGGGGAGCTAGTTGGTTTGTTCCTCTCTTTAGTTTTTCACAATATTCTCGCGAAAAAACCAGACATTTTCTTTAAATTTCTCATATTTACTAAACATAGATAGTCTATCACTTTTGTCTAGAGGGGAACGTTTCATTTTAGGGGCACTATGTGTGGGGGAAGGCGTTTTCCTGCATTTCCCAACCACTCTGTAGCGGAAGAGAAAAAAGACAGAGAAATGCAGGAAGAAATAAAAGACGTTACCAAAGTTTTCTTTGTTTAAAAATGTTTATAGAATTCCCGAACACTTGTTTTATTTGTTGCCTTATTTTTGCAGAAACTGCCATGGGATTTTCACTGAATAGCCAGGACAACCAAGGAAAAGAATATGTTCATGCTATAAAAAGGTACAATTTATTACCTGAATGATAATATTTTAAAAGTTTCTTCATGTAAATGTATTAAAGTTTTTTATTAGTTTAATTATTCAAAATTATTTATTTATTTAACCATATTTCCCAATTTTTCCAGGATGTCTTCTTTAGTAGTTACAAAGGTTTTGAAACTATGGCTAAGAAGAGATTTCATTTTTTATTCAACAAAATATGGACAGGAATTTCATAAATGCTTGAAGTTTTTACACAATTTTACAGAAAAGGTTTGTAAATTATTTTACTGGAATACAAGTATTGCTTTTTTGTTCTTGCTAGATTATTTTTACTTATTCGGAGGGTAAACATATCGTTATCAACGCTAAAAACCATTTCTCTTTCTCAAGATGTTCACAGTCAGAATGAATGTAAAAATAATAAAGCAGATTTTAATTATGATTATTTAAATTATTGGGTAATATTATTTTTTCTCCTATTTTCGTTGCAGATAATTAGAGAAAGAAAAATTACTTACTTAGCTCAAAAGGCTAAACAGGAAAATAACCAGTTCAATGACGATGATGAAGTTTATCTTCGTGAGTAAACAGATTTTTTAATGTCTTCATTATGTTAGAATAATGCTAAACAGATGTGCATTAAACTTGTGCAATATACGGACCAGTTGTTTCTTTGCTATTGTACTTTCCATTTCACCATTATGAGACACTTTTATAGCAGCTGTTATGTTTCCAATGCTGTGAAATCTATCTCCTAGAAACTATTTTTATAATTAGTAAGCGTATGAACAATGTATGATGTATGAACAAAAATTCGGATACAGCATTTTTCAGTTGTAATGAAATGAAGTCGAGCCCTTTGAGAGAAAATTCACCACCAAAGACTCAATAGTTCTATTGTCAGCTCAAGTTGGTACCAGAGTGTCCCGAATGGAAGAGCTTTCTTCCTTTGAAAATGTAAAGGATGTAAACTCTAGGTTATGTGGGGAATCATTTGGAATGAGGAAATAGATAACTTGCCAAATTAGGCGCCTCTCTCCCTCTCACTGGTCTTGAGCCTGCAGTTGGTGTGTCTTTAGGCACATTTTTGTCAACCTTCCAATCATGGACTGCTTCACAGCATTCGTCCTTATGGATGAGCTCAGTGGGTTGTCGACAGTCTAAGATGCTCATTGAAGGGCTGATTGTGAGATATTGCCGGGCCTTTCACGGAACTCTCTCAGGATTGGATCCCATACTGGCATTGTGGTTTCAGGAGACTCTATGTAACGAGGCTAATCCAATCTGACTACAGATGAATCTTAGGTAGATTAGATCTGGGTCTATTCTTGTTCTAGACCCGATTTGTTGTTTTTCTTTAGGGTGGTTATATAATTCCAGTGGAGCTTTGGATAGAGAGGGCTTGTTCCCTCCTCGAAAAATTTATAAAAAACTCTGATTGAAAAAACGTGTATGAGAATTTCGCTCAAGCAATAAAAAGGCCTCTAAGCAAAGCTTTTAAAAAAAAGAATAAATCTCATGTTTGAAAAATAATCACTCCAAATTAGAACTCCTAAACTTTTTACTTACAGTAAACAAAAGCAATACCTCTTAAAAACTGCGTCTATTTATTTAAATTTTGAATTGGAAACTTTTAGGTCATATCCTAATTAGGTTATTTATTAATCACTGTATCAGAATCAAATTGCCAAACCTTGTAACCTTTATTTTGTCTTTTTCAGCTAAAAAGAGACGAGCATTTCTGGACAGTTTGATCGAACTAGACATTCAGAATCCTACTTTATTCACTGAAAAAGATATCAGAGAAGAAGTTGATACATTTATGTTTGAAGTAAGTAAGCCAAACAAAAGAATACATTTATATAAATAAATAAATATAACTTATATGTTATGAACAGTTATTTATTTCATTAATGAGAAAAGTGGCACTTTTACAAATTTGAATACAAAATTGCAAATAAAAGGTTTAATCTTTCGTTAAATATTATACATTTTTTTGAACAAGAGTTAACTATTAAAAGCTGAAGAGAGGGGTATTTTTTTCATAAGTTTACAATAATTTTTAAAATTTTAATAATTTATAACTTCAATTATACAAGCCTTCAGGGATAAGTCTCACTCGAGAATTCAGAGTTCAATTATTTCAATCAAGTCTTAAAAGATGTAGTTCAAAGTTAATCGCAACATATAGATTCTTAAATATTTCTTAAAAGTGATAAGTTTATAATTTTCCAATTAGCTTTCTAATTTTGAAGTAATCGTTAAAGCCGTTTTGGAGAAAATTCAGAAATCTATTTTGTACAGGCCGCACTTCCGATTAATTGATTTCCTTTAGATTTGGAATTCTAATCATGGATTCTAACGGATAGCACTGGGTACATTAGATGAAATGGTACCAAAGGGAAAATTCAAAAGTTGCAGCTCTCACAGTTATCCAAAAACTCAATTTTCCTGGAAAAGTGTTTCGAATCAAATTGTTATGGTCAATGTTTCGGATTAAAGTTTATGTAGTTAGTTAGTATGTAAAGCTTGAAGAAAATCGTTGGAGCCATTTTTTTTTTTTTCAAGAAAATCGCGATAAAACTAAAAAAGAAAAAGAATATATATATAAATTTGCTCTTGCGGTTGACGGATTTTTTAGCGAAATTTATGTGTCGACTGTAACTATGGTAATCTATGGATGGTAACTATGGTAACTATGGTGGTAACTATGAAATATCAAGCTAGAGCTTTCGGCGATTTTTTGTTTTTGAAATATTTTGTACACAACACGAAGAGACAATTTACTTTGTCCTGTAACATAAGAAAAAGTTTACTTTTATAATTTTAATTTAATTTAATTACTTTTATAATTACATAATTAAATTTGTCGTTCTATGAATATTTTGTTGCGATTTTCTTTTTCTGTCGTTCATACTATCTACTTTAACGGGCCGACAAATGGCACTTTCTTTTTCTTTTAAATAGTTTTAGCAGTATTAGTAAAAGATAATATTTTACGCGAGAATAGTGACTTTCCACAAATCATTTATGCTCGTGTGGGCAAACCTGAACTTGAAAGAAGTAGCACACTTTACTCTCTTATCAAATAAATAACAATAGAATTCAACAGTGCCTCATATGGGTAACTGTAAAAAAATAATAATTAATTTTCGAGTTTTCTTTAAATTTTCTTTTTTAATTTGTTTCTTTTTCATTAAATAGGGTCACGATACTACATCAGCTGCACTGGTTTTTGCACTGTACCAACTTGGAAGCAATCCAGACATTCAGGTAAATTCTACTATTTGCTATATTGTACGTAAAGGTGATATCACACGGAGTAGTGAAGCGGGCGAGAGCACTACTTGGTCTGATCATGCGTTTACGACTTGCTTATTGATCTGCAGAACTCACGACCTTTTGCAGTTCACATTGTGCTCTCATCGGTCGTACGTTTCTCACTCGTTGTTCAATGATGGCTGAACGTGAAGCTGTGAAAGTTGTTTGTGAAATATTAATACATGAGTTGAGAAATCATTTGAAAACCTGGAATAAAAGAAAAAAGAGGCGTGTGTGGGTTCGGGACTGGGTGAAGAGGCGTTATATACTCGGTGCCGCCAATAATATTTGCAGGGAAAATCCAAGTGGCTACCGAAATTTCTTTAGGATGGAACCTAATCTGTTTTTGATTTTGGTCAATAAAGTAAAACCAACGATTCAGAAAAAGGACCAATATGAAAAGAGCAATTCCGGCAGAAGCGAAACTTCATGTCACCTTAAGATTCTTAGCTACCGGTGATTCATTTTCCAGCCTACAATATCTATTCAGGTTACCCAAGAATACGACTGAAGCGGTCGTGCTCACTCCAACCAGTCGGAGATTTCACACTCCGCTTTTTCGAGGGCGGGCACGACCCCACTCCACTACTGATGGTTCACATGAGGTGGTGACCACGACCAGCTAGCCAATGGGTAGTGCTCTCGCTCGCTTCACTACTCCGAGTGAACCCACTATAATACGTCGATTAATTTTTTTTTTCATAATTACTTTTTTATGGTAAGCCAATTTAAAGAAAATTGCTAAACATCACAGTTTAAAGAAAACTTACACAAATATATTGTAGTATTATAGTGAGAGAAAGTGGTATTAATGTTTCCTAATAAAATGTCTTTATGTTTTAGGATAAAGTTTACAATGAATTAGATGCAATATTTGGGGATAGTGATCGCAATGCTACAACGAAAGATCTACAGGAAATGCATTATTTGGAAAAAGTAATCAAAGAAACTTTGAGGATGTACCCTAGTGTACCATATATTTCTAGACTGTTGACTCAGGATTTAGAACTCAGTAAGTATTTAAATTCTTAATCATAGCATTCTATTTTGTGAAAACATTTTTTAATGAATAAATTGAATTGTTTTAAATTTTTATCGTCAAATATAGGTGGCAATGTAGTCATACCAAAAGGAGTGAATGCTGTAATTGTCCCATATTTGGTGCACAGAAATCCTAGATTTTATCAAAATCCAGAAGTTTTTGATCCTGACCGTTTTTCAACAGATTTCTGTAAGACTAGGCATCCATATTCGTATATACCATTTAGCGCTGGTCCAAGAAACTGTATAGGTTTGTACTTTTTTTTGTTATTTACAAGATGATGTAGATAAGTATTGGGTTGTTGCCAGATAAATGACCGTAATGAGATTACATAGACGCGAGCTCCACAACATATTCACCAAATAATTGCCTTCACTTTCTAGAAACTTTTTCCAACCTTTCTAAGAGCTGTTGCATTGAGACTTGTTTCTTGACTGGATAAAAAAATCAGTAAATATGATTTGTTTCTTGTTTTAAAGATATTGGTCTTAGATTTAAATAAAAAACCTAAGTTTTCTTTACCAACGTTTCAGAGAAAGAGTTCTCCATCTTCAGGGCTCAAAATATTTAGACAATTTAAACTAAAAAACTTCAGTTTTGTCTTGAGCAATAATGTAAACCCAAGATTAATGTAATATTTTACTAATTGTCGCATTACTGTTTACCAATCAGTACAATAATTTCAACCAGTATAATAGTATGTATATTAATCAGAGACATTTTCCGTGATAGCCTGCTTCTTTTTGTGGTCATCGACCAGTTTCGGGCGTTCGCCCATCTTCAGGATGCGTTTGTCAGGCAGTGTGATAAGACAGAGTTGCAAGAGCAAATTCAGTTTACACACTCAGTAAATGTGTAAACTGAATTTGCTCTGTGCAACTCTGTCTTATCACACTGCCTGACAAACGCATCCTGAAGATGGGCGAACGCCCGAAACTGGTCGATGACCACAAAAAGAAGCAGGCTATCACGGAAAATGTCTGTGATGCTTTCCAGCTCTGCGGAACCAACCACCGCATTCCAAAAAATCCTGTTAAGATTGTACATTGATTACAGAGAATTGAAATCATAATTTTCTTAGGATATATGTTCGATTTTAGGCAGCCATGTTTTAACCTGTTCACTAATATCCAGTCATGGATCAGGTCGTCCAGAAATGTCATTCCACCAAATCTGTTTCTCATCGCATTTTATTATTAAATCTGTGCATGTTTAGAAATTTAAAAAAGTCAACGATGTTTTAATAAAACTTTTACCGGTTTATATATTACCTCTAAGTATATTAATTAAAAAACAATAAAATTTAATTACAGGTCAGAAATTCGCCATGATGGAGCTGAAAGTAGTCATCTCAACGATTATAAGATTTTCAAAAATCGAAACTGTTACCAAACCTGAAGAAATAGCTTTAGCACCTTTACTTATACTTAGATCGAGTACACCAATTAAAATAAAAGTTACACCACGAAATATTTAACTACTTTTTGTCAGTATCGAGAGAGTAAAAAGAACCTGTAATTAATGTACATATTACTGTAATTAATTTTATTGTTTATATTATAAACATTGTGATATCCTATTAGTTTTTAGTGTATTATAGAACAAACTGTAAAAATAGATATTAGTTTGAAATATGTTTAAAGTCAGAGAAAAACAGAATTTGGAAATAAAAAATAATGAATACAAAAATCATTATAGGTTTGTTCCATCAGAGCCCCAAACTGGTTTGTGTTGTCCGCGGTGTGCGCAATAATAGAAATGCGCATACTGAAATATTCGATGTCCCATCTAAACATTGTTTTCATATTTTTAGTTTCGATTTTTGATTATATAATTAAAAGAGTATTATCGTGGCAAGCTTGTATAATTTTGTAAACATAAATGTATAAATATAATTTATTTTATTCTTATTATTATTATTATTATTATTATTATGAGAAAATGTGGTTTTATTTGCTCCTATCATTTTCCACAATGCGTAAAAATTCGCGAACATTCTTTCAGTGCTTTTTTTTTACTTTCTCTCACTGGTTGTAAGAGGGAAGGATTGTGGTAGGGTCAAATTTTCAACATGTTTTCCGCAATGTAGAAGCAACCCATCATTTACATTGCGACACCATGATTAGACCATTAACCGCTAGGTCTGCAAACGGCCTTTTTCAAGGCCATGACCACGCCCTACTGAAAGCTTGCTTTTGGAATGCAGACGGATTGACTTCTGACAAGTTCATCGAACTGAAAGCTATTATTACTAAAGGAGACTTTGATATATATATGGAATAGTTGAGGCAGGAGCCTCGACAGTCAGCCTTCAGCATTTTCAATTGCCTGGCTATCAGACTTTTCCCCCCAAGAGCAAGGCAAGTGGCTTCCGGCATTATAGTGGCGGTAAAGACCACATTAGTGGCCAGGTTTAATATAGCCAAGGAAATGTCGGAAAGAGATAAGCTGGAAGCCGTTCGAATAGATGTGTGAAAAGGTAAGCTTCATCGACGCTTTACAGTAGTGTATAACCCTCCGATGAATAAACCTGAGCTGTCCTGGCTGGAGGCCACATGGGACCCTAATGACATCCTCTATGGTGACTTAAATGCTCCCTCCACTAAATGGAATTATCCCACCACCTCTGCTGTCGGGCAATTATTTGAAGATTTTGTAGATGCTAAATCCAGTAATTTTTCTGGGTAACGAGGAGAAAAGTGGAACTTTTATCGCTCACAATGGAACATGCAGCCACCCAGATATAATCCTGATCCATCCATCCATGGAAAATGAAGTAAGACACAATGTTTCACATGCCCCAAGTAGCATCGGACACAAAATTCTTAACGTTGCTATAATGCAAAATAGGCCTATTATAAATGATGTCCCTAACAAAGCTGTTTGGAACCTTAAAAAAGCAAATTGGAATCTATACACTTGGTTGTCTGATGAGCATGAAGGCGAGAGTATCTGCTGGAATAACGCCGATCGTTCTTATAAGAAAATTCGTCAAGCCATCATCAGCTGTGCGGCGCAGACTATTCCCGGAGGACGAGTCAAACGATACACCCCATTCTGGAACGAAAAACTCCAAAAATTGAAGGAGGTAAGGAACCAGTTAAGAGATAACTTTGAACGAACTCGGCTCCCAGAGATAGGCAGGAGCTACAGAAAGCAGCTGCGAAACTGAGGAAAGAGATTAAAGAGGCGAAGCTCAACTCTTATAGACATTTTTCGAGGAACTTGACTATCGTAAGGATGGGGTTCAGGCTCACCAGTTCCTCTTGAAGCTGAATGGCCAAGCTGAACCATGCAAAAGTCTCCCAGAGATTACTCCTTCAGGGTAAATGCTTACCTCCAAAAGGGATATAGCCAACTACTTTTGCTAATATTACGCTAAAACTAGCTTTTTGCCCGAAACCTCGCACTAAGGAAAACTACAAGAAGACACCAGCAACATGCGAGAATGAATTTGAAGACTATCTTTTTAATATCGATTTTAGTTTAGCAGAGTTAAATGGCGCGATTGGTAAAATGCAACCCCAAAAAAGCGCAGGCCCCGACGAAATTCTTCCCGAATTCATCACTCACCTGGGCACTAAGGCTAGAGAAGCAATCCTCAGTTTCTGAATATATTATGGAAGTTGGGTATCCCAAGCGAGTGGCGTAAAGCTGAAATCATCCCCATTCACAAAAAAGGGAAAACTCCCGAATGTCCGGAAAACTTCGTCCCATAGCGCTCACGAGTGTGTTTTCCAAACTTTTTGAATGTCTGCTTCTGGAGAGGTTGGAACTATTCTTGGACGTGAGGAAGCTAATTTCTGACAAGCAGGCTGGTTTTCGCAAAGACGAAAGTGCTGGTGGCTAGGAGGAAGCCTCTGGTGCATCCCGCGACGTATTACGTCTTTGGGGATTACGAGTTCGAGGTTGTCTCCAACTTCCTCTACCTGGGCTCTATAATTTCGGACATAGCCGACGAAAAAGAAGAAGTCAGAAGAAGGATAGCAGCGGGAAACAGAGCGTACTACGGTCTATATAAAATAATGAGGAGCAGCCTGGTCAACCGAGGAACAAAGATCCAGATGTATAAGACCTTGATAAGGCCTGTCGTGACCTACGCAAGCGAAACATGGACACTGAATAAGGCAACTTGTGAGAGGATTGACAGGTTCGAGAGGCGAATCCTAAGACGGATCTTTGGGCCGAAAAGGGAAAACCAGAGCTGGAAAAGAAGGCCAAATCAAGAGGTGTACGCCCTGTATGGGGAGCCAAGCATCACCGCGTTTGTGAAGGCCCAGCGGCTGAAATGGTATGGGCATATATGCCGGATGTCCGAGGAAAGGATAGCAACAAAGGTGCTAAAAGGAAAGTGGCACGGCTCTCGCCCCCGGGGACGTCCGAAGACCAGGTGGGTGGACAATGTGAGGGCGGATATGAGAAAGATAGGTTTGAGGGCCCACCTGGTGAATGATAGGGTTGAGTGGTCTACCCGCATAGAGCAGGCCATGGACCGTCTCGGTCTGTAATGCCCATAGAAGAAGAAGAAGAAGGCTGGTTTTCGCAAGCACAGGTATACCATAGAACACGTTGCGTTTCTGTCGCAAGAAATTAAAAATGGCTTCAATAGAAAGCAGAGCACGGTGGCGTTTTTATAGACTTAAAGGCAGCTATTGACAGAGTCTGGAGAGGTGGACTCCTCCAAAACGGGAGAGCCGGTATGACCGGAAATAAGTACAGAAATCTTTATTCTTTCCTGTTTCAAAGGTTTATCCGGGTCAGGTATCACAACAACGTTTCATCGATACAAACAGACCAGACAAGGAGTCCTACAAGGTTCAGTCTTGAGCCCCACATTGTTCAGTATTATGATTAATGATGCCGTGTGTGCTTTAGAAAGTATCCCAGGAATAAGAACCCTGCTTTATGCGGATGACCTGGAAACCATGTTCCAGGTGTTTACGTTGTCAACCAAGAGACAATATAATGAAGCTCCCTTATCGCGAACGGACTCAGCAGCGTATCTCGGAGTTGCATTGGACAATGCAACCCCGAGTTTGACGTGGAAGAATCACGTAGAGAAGTTAGCGCAACAGGGAGAAAGTAGATTACGGCTTTTGAAACGACTAGCTGGTATCAGCTGGGGAGCTAGACAAGATATACTAACGCTGACGTACAAAACATATATCAGACGCTCTTTAGAATATGGAGGTGAAGTATTACTTACGGCCACCGAAAATGTCCTAAAGGCACTGGATATTGTACAAAATAAGGCCCTGCGACTGGTCACCCTAGGAGCTAAATCCACCCCTATTCCGGCTATGGAAATTCAGACTGGAGTGGAGCCATTAAGCATCCGAAGGGAAATGACTGCCATTAATATGTTTGAGATAGTAAGGCGCTTGAGAATTGAACACTGGGACTCACAAGAAACCTCCGCGCCTAGGTTAAAAATCCAAAAGCCCCAGAAAGTTGAGAAAATGAGTGCACAAAAATGGCTTCAACGGCAGCGAGGTTAGCTCTCCTGGACATCCTCTCTCTAAAGCAGAAACATGTGGCAGAATCCAAGCTAGATCTCCTTCAATCGGTAAATAAAGCCGACACCCCCAATGGGAATGGCGCGCACTGGCTCAAGAAACCATATGTACGCGTTACCCCGCTGAACAATGACGGCATTTATACACAGATGGATCTGCCCAATCAAGTAACAGTAATGTAGGGGCCGGAGTGTACTGTGAATCTTTCTCGTTCTCTGCGCCGGTTGGTGCAAATTCCACAAATTTTGACGGAGAAGTCAAGGCCATATCAATGGCTTTAATGGAAGTGGCAAAAAGGACAACTCCACCTAAGTTAGTAATTTTTGTGGATTCCCAGGCGGCAATATTAGCAGTTTCCAGCAGGGATTATACGGACAGCAGGGAGGTGATCGAGGCAAGGAAACACTTGACCTCAGGTGGATGACATGTGGTTCTGCAGTGGATTTCTGGCCACTGTGGCCTTTTTGGGAACGACCAAGCTGACAAATGGCGCGGCAAGGAGCTTATAACAGTAGCCGCATCCACTTCTTCCACTCTCCTCTGCTAAACGCATCATAAAATCCCGAATGAAGGAGCTGGTAAGAGCGAGGCAGGTGAGCCAGGCTGAGGGAAAGTCATGGGGGAGTCTCCTCGTTACCTCTATTAATATTACCCTATTTAATATTAATTATAGTGAAGTTTATTGCTAAATTCCAAGTTTGAAGAAAATCTGTTTACCGAAGATAACGAGTTTTTTACGTAATTATATTAAGAAAGTACTTATGTACATTTTCAGTTTTATGTGAATTTATAACCTATACAAATAAATAAATTAATTAAAACTGCATACTGCAGAAGGAGAAAGTTGTAAGAGTGTTTCACACCATATTATATATATATATATATATATTGTTCGCGATAGGGCGGGGGAGTGGACTGTATAAAATTAGATTTTGTTATAAATTTCCTAAGGGTGGTTTAATGTATAAAGACCAGAGATATAACATCAAAGGCTTACCTTTCTTGGCAGTCTTCAGTGGCTCAGCGGAGAGAGATGGCGTTCCTGTACGGCGGTGCGAATTAATTCGGCCCCTTCCCGTACTGGGAATTCCTGTAAGAACAGAAGAGAATAGCTGCGACGGCCAAGGCGATGATGTATCTCTCTGGTGACGTGATAACTCAGCGGGTACCAATTAATGAGGGTGCAGCTGCAGAGAATAGCACTGCACACGTAATCCCTTATGCAAAGGGCCGAATGAGAATTAAACTTGTCTTTAGAGAAAAGTACGAAAAATATAAAACCTTCACTTCGAGTCAAATCGAGAATAAGTACTCTTAAAATACACTTCGCAGTTAGAGAAAAAACATACGAGAAATACGAAACCTTCAATTCGCATGAAGTCGAGAGTGCGTACTACCTAGAATAATTAATTGTAGCTTAATTAGCTAAGTAGGGGCAAGTGACCACGGAGACAGCCGATTGTAGGCGGACGGTGTCGAACATACCGCCCACCTAAAATCGCGAGATTTTACAAAACAAGAGGAAGAGCAGAGACAAATAGCGGATGGGGGAAAGGAGAGGAAGAAGGATAGGGAGAAGGAAGTTGAGGAGAGAGAGAGGCTCACTCCTCAACGGGGAGAGGAATGAGGTTGCGTACGGGGCGAGTGACCACCCCGTCGGAGGTGCGCACGGAAGCCACTCGGGGCACCTGATCGGGGCCAGGATGCAGAGAAAGTATTCGGCCCACCGGCCAGGACAGTGGAGCGCAGTTGCTGGATTTGATCATTACTATATCGTCTACCGCGGCGAGAGCACTGGGGCGGTTCCATTTCGCACGCTGGATGGACGTGTTGAGGTATTCGCGGGACCAGCGCCTCCAGAAGGTCTGCAGAACGCGCTGGAGCACCTGCCACCGATTGCGAAGGGACGAGGTATCTGGGAGAGGAGTCTCAGGGAGAGCTAAGAGAGGTGTTCCGATCAGGAAGTGTCCAGGGGTTAGATAACCCGCAGACTCGTTGGGGTCAGTGGCTACCGGGACGAGCGGACGGCTATTTAAAACAGCCTCGATGCGGGCGAACAGAGTAAAATATTCCTCTGCCGTGCAAGGGCGATCACCTATTACCAGCAACCTTTTCACGGATTTCACCCCAGCCTCCCAAAGGCCTCCGAAATGGGGTGCGTAGGGGGGGTTGAAACGCCAGGTGATCGAACGCGTCGAGAGGTGCTCATCTATCGCACAGGAAGCCGCGGCGAGGAATTCCTGCACGGTTTTCAGTTGTTTGGCGGCGCCTACAAAGTTGCGGCCGCAGTCTGAGTAGATGCAAATGGGCAAGCCCCGACGCGCCACAAATCGATCAAACGCTGCCAGAAAACATTTAGTTGAAAGCTCCGAGGCAAACTCCAGGTGTAACGCTTTGGTGGCGGAACAAACAAATAGACATAAATAGCCCTTGGTGATTGCATACGAGCGAAGGGTGGAGCTGCGAGTTGGGAACGGCCCAGCAAAGTCGACTCCGACATGAGCGAAAGGGCGCGCGGGCGACACCCGATGCTCGGGCAAAGGGGCCATCAGTGGTTGGTAACTCCGAGCCCTGAAACGGCTACACGTGAGGCAGCGATGAATTGTCTGGCGTAGCAGAGAGCGCAGCGAGAGTATCCAATACCGTGAGCGAATGGAAGGCAGCACGGTATTGGGGCCGGAGTGCAGAAGAGCCAGATGATAATGCGAGCAGAGCAAGGACGACACATGCGCCTGTTTAGGCAATAGTAAGGGGTGTTTGGAATGGAACTGGAGCGAGGAGTTGGTGAGTCGGCCGCCCACCCTGACTAGCCCGTCTCGATCCAAAAATGGAGACAAGCTGGCGAGTGAGGAGCGAACAACCACGCCCGCACGAAGGTTACGAATTAGCTCGACAAAATAATGAGCCTGCGTGAGGCGAATGATCGCAAGTTCGGCATGTTCGAGCTCCGAAGGAGACAACGGGACGAGAGTGGAACCACGTTCCGACGGGGTTCTGCGAGAGTTGACTTGGAAACGGTTTAGCCAGGCGAAGATGCGCCTGAGCGTGACCCACGAAGCGAAGCGTTGGATGTGGCAGAGAAGATCGTTCGATGGGGATGAAGCAGTCACCATACATTGTGAGGAAGAGACCTCGGCTGGCTCGCAATTTGATGAGGAGCCCACAAAGGGAGGAGGCCACTCGTGTAGCGGGGAAGTCAGGAACTCAGGACCATGCCGCCATAGCCGCTGATTGTCGGCTTTCATGAAGTTGTGAGGGCTTATCGCACGGGTGGACAAGTCAGAGGGGTTCTGGGCTGTTGGGACATGTGCCCATTGAGCCTGGGGAACTAGCTCATGTATGAGGGCGACTCGGTTCGCCACGAAGGTATTGAGTAGATGAGGTGGGGTGTTTATCCAATGTAGGACATCCAGCGAGTCTGAAAAGAGGTGTGGTCGAGAAGAGGAACGCATGAACTCTGAGCTGCGTAAAGAAGTAAACAACCGACTTAACAACACAGCCGCGCATAACTCCAGCCGAGGGATGGTGAGAACCTTCAGCGGCGCCACCCGAGATTTAGAAACCCATAGGGTAGGGTACACGTGATTACTGTCCCGGAAGAGGATGTATAGTGAAGCCGCGTAGGCTTGGGCGGAGGCGTCACAGAAACCCACTATGTCCCGGCGAGCGGAAGCAGAGTGGGGGATGTGACGGGGAATGCTGAAGTTAGTGATGAGTGGTAACTGCTGAACCAGCGTTGCAGCAGAGGCATGGAGGGGCACAGGGAGGAGCTCGTCCCAGGGTAACAGTTGCTGGAGCAGGATCTTTAAGGTCGTAGTAATTGGGGCTAGATACCCCAAGGGGTCAAACACGCGCGCTATGTAGCACAAGAGGGTGCGCTTTGTGATGTCTCCCTCAAAAGGAGACAGAGAGAACCGAAACACATCGGTACTGGGATCCCACAGGATGCCCAGAATCAGAACCGCGTGTTCGTTCGCGTCGAAGGGAATGGCACAACATTCAGGATTCTCCTGCCATTTTGCTAGGAGAGCGGGTGAACTAGAGGCCCACTTCTTTAAAATAAAACCGCCTTTCAAGAGTAGTTCTTCTAGTTGCTGGCGAAGCATTTGGTCTGGGGCACCAGCGATAACGTCATCCACGTAGGTGCATTCCCTCAGAGCCCGAGAGGCAAGAGGAAAGGCTGCACCTTCATCGTCGACTAATTGCAGCAAAACGCGTTGCGCTAGAAAGGCGGAAGGCGTTAAGCCGTAGGTGACTGTGTTGAGTTCCATTTCCTTAATGACCGAATCGGGGGAGGGACGCCACACGATGTGCTGATGACACCGATCCTCCTGACGCACCAGCACCTGGCGGTACATTTTCTCAATGTCCGCCGATAACGCTACAGCGTTTAAGCGGAAAGAAAGTAAGATGGTTGAAATATCACGCTGAAGCTTAGGGCCGGCCAACATACAATCGTTCAGTGACGTGGAGTGAAGATCCTTGGCAGAGGCATTGAAAACGACCCTGATCTTGCGGGCTTCGTTTTGACCTTCGTGACCACATGATGCGGAATAATGTATTTCGACGAGGATATCGCGAAAGACATGTGTTGAAGATGGAGGTACTCCTTCATGAAGTCCTCATATTCCTTGTGGTGCGCAGGATGGCGGTGCAGCTTACGCTCCAAATTAATGAGTGAGGCTCTAGGGGAAAAGGCGTTAGCGGCCAGCGGCGGATAACCGCGCTTGAATGGTAAAGCGACCACATAACGCCCATCAGGGTTGCGGGTATGGGTTTCCCGGAAGTGCTGTTCAACCCAATCATTGTCGGGGTTGGCAACACGAGGAGAAGGAATTTCTTGTAGCTCCCAGAATCTTTGCAACTGACCAGCAAGGTCACAGGTAGCGTGCAACGAAGTTACGCGTGAGGGCGGATCATTGAGATTGAGCGCTCCTAGAATGACCCATCCGAAATGAGTAGAGATAGCGGAGAGCCCATGGCTCGTGTCAACGGGAGCGTTGGCACACAACAGCAGAGGGAACACATCAGCTCCAAGCAGCAGGTCCACATGAGAGGGTGTACCGAGGGTGGGGTCGGCCAGCGGCAGATGCGCAAAGCGATCGAGAACTGATTTAGGCACAGGCCGTGCCGGTAATAGAGCGGCAATGGAAGGCAACACTAATGCTTGTATGGGCAATTGAAACCCATTGATGCGCGAATGCAACGCGAAATGGGCAATGCCAGAAGCGGCAACGGGGGAGTTACCGACCCCAGTAACTTGAGCGCGTGTGGGTGTTGACATGAGGCCTAAAAACTCGGCGCAAGGGCGAGTGATGGCCGAAATTTGGGAGCCGGGGTCAAGAACCGCACGGACGGTACGAGGGTGGCCGAATGAATCCAAAACTTGGGCATTGAGCGTGCCCAGCAATACTTGAGGAAAACGAGGACCGGTGGCACTGAAAAAGCAGGCTTGACCAGAAGTACCAGGGTTCGCGGGAGCAGCAGAAGCGACAGATGTTTGCACTTTCGGGACAGGCTGAGGGTTGGATGTGGGCGCCGGATCGGCATGTAGCAGTGAATGGTGTCGGTCTGAGCCGCATAGCCGACATACATTACGCGAGTTGCACTGCTGGCGCATGTGCGAGCCCAAGCAGTTAAAACATCTGCCATTGGCGCGAGCAACTTCGTATTTTTGTGCCAAGGAGAGTGATTGAAAATCCGGGCAAGTCGTCAATGCGTGTGCGGCCTTGCACAAACTGCAAGCGGGAATGGAAGCTTTCGACGGAGTTCCGCTTGGAGGATTCCTCCTAGTAACTGCGGAATTAACCATAAATACTCGCCGAGGCGGGGCTTTGAATTCTTTGGGGGGCGCGGGGGAACGCGTATTTACATGGTCAAGAGGTTGCAACTCTAATGTCTGGACCTGAGATACCACGAAGTCCATTAGCTGCTGGAAGGAAGGAATGCCCGTGGTGGCAATCCTGTCTTCAAATTTTTGAACCGTAACGCTGTCCAAATTACGGATGGCCAAAGAGAAGAGTAAGAAATCAGCAAGGTCGGGTAGCGCCATGGCCTGAAGGGCATTCACCGAATTTCGGTGGATATTGAGAAATTCCTTATAGCTGGCCAAAGAGGGGGAGGACATCTTCTTGAAACCCGAAAGGCGTGAGAAGTACATGGACGCTATCCTTCTAGGATTGGAGTAGCGAGCCTTGAGAGCCTGAAAGGCCACCGGGTAATTATCCTCTGTTATAGCGATGC
The DNA here is from genome assembly GCA_011037195.1 of Triatoma infestans. NCBI lineage: Eukaryota > Metazoa > Arthropoda > Insecta > Hemiptera > Reduviidae > Triatoma > Triatoma infestans. The sequence continues at coordinate 1,792 of JAAEAF010000110.1, read as the reverse complement.
CAGAAATTACCGAGGCTGCCTCGCCGGACAGAGCCGATTTGAGATATTGGAATTTCTGAACATCGGAGATGGTCATACACTGATGTACCAGAGACGTTAACAGGCTGAGGAATTCCGGCCATTGTTGAATGTCCCCGCTAAATGGAGGGATCCGGATCCTTTCTAGAGGATGGAACGGCGTACTGGAAGCGCCTTGAGGTGTTGGAGCGGGGGCAGAAGGAGTCGAGGGCTCCTGCTTCTTAAGAGTGAGAAAGTGCGCCTCTATATCGACCACCAGGTCAAGAAAGGCGTTCATTACCTGATTTATCTCCACCTGGTCCCTCTTCTCCAGAACGATATTGAGGTCCCGCAACTTCCCCTGGACGTCATCAAAGTTGAGGGAGAGGGGGCCCAATTTGGCCACATAAACTTGCAACTTGGCTAGCTGTGCGAGCTGGAATGTCTTCACTCTGTCATATATACCGGTAACCTGTGCGAAAATAGCATCACGCTCGGCCAAGAGCCGCTGAGCGGATTGCAGTACCTGAGTATAGCTCGAGGTAGATTCTCCTTTAACAGCGGGTTCTTTAGCCATGCCGAAGAGTAAAATAGACAGGCGTTGCGAGAATGAAGTCGCGAAATGCGAGTGTGAAAACGAAAATGGCCCAGAGAATTACAAAGAAGTAGAATTAAGAAATAGTTGAGATAGGGGTGAAGAGATTAACAGATTGAGAATGTGTAACTTTAACGAGTATAAAGACGCAAGAGTGCCGATATATTACGGCAACAATAAATAAAAGGAAAAAAAAGATAATTTAATAAACGGGATAGGAAGTGATTAACTATTACAAAAAACAACGAAAGAATAAACAATTTAAAGAGCTTAGTTAATAACAGAAGAAAAAAAAGGTAAATAAACAGAAGAATTAAAAATACGGAAGTAGCAGGTAAACACGGCTAGTCAAAATAAACAACTAATAAAGTTAGTTATTAGATAAAGGGATTAGAGGTATTAATGTTAATGAAATTACTGATGAATGAAAGTGATCGAATACGCTCGAAGACCCCCGAAGAATACCGGAGCTTGTTTTGAACTGACTGCGAAATTCTATGATATTTGAAAGGCGGACTTAGACCCGGGCTACTAAAAGAATAATCTAGGGCTATTTTTAGCTAGAACTTTGAATACAAGCAAATAACTTCACTTTATTTTAACAAAAGATAACGAATTTATTTGAAAGTGAACAGAACAAAAAACTCAAAAATAGAAAATAGAGATGAAAATTTATGAAATTTACTCTTATTACCGCATATCTGGCCCGGAACGACCAAATAATTTATGTTCGCGATAGGGCGGGGGAGTGGACTGTATAAAATTAGATTTTGTTATAAATTTCCTAAGGGGTGGTTTAATGTATAAAGACCAGAGATAGAACATCAAAGGCTTACCTTTCTTGGCAGTCTTCAGTGGCTCAGCGGAGAGAAATGGCGTTCCTGTACGGCGGTGCGAATTAATTTGGCCCCTTCCCGTACTTGGAATTCCTGTAAGAACAGAAGAGAATAGCTGCGACGGCCAAGGCGTTGATGTATCTCTCTGGTGACGTGATAACTCAGCGGGTACCAATTAATGAGGGTGCAGCTGCAGAGAATAGCACTGCACACGTAATCCTTATGCAAAGGGACCGAATGAGAATTAAACTTTGTCTTTAGAGAAAAGTCGAAACGATATAAAACCTTTCACTTCGAGTCAACTCGAGAATTAATTCTTAAACTACATTAGCAGTTAGAGAAAAACATAACGAGAAATACGAAA
>JAAEAF010000109.1:20772-43829 GCA_011037195.1 Triatoma infestans | reverse complement strand
ATCACACCTTGGACCGTGGCTCTTCCTAATTTTTATTAACGACCTACTACTAAGGATCTCGGACGTTGAGATACTTGCATTTGCGGATGACTTGAAGTTTTTCCATAAAGTTGCTTCTCAGTCGGACTGCATTATAATTCAAGATACCCTCCGCATTGTTTCTGACTGGTGCTGCAGTAATGGCATGGAGCTTAATGTTAAAAAATGCCAAGTCATTTCTTTTTATCGTAAAAAGAGTTTTATATCGTATCAGTACCTTATTGATGGCAAACCATTGGAGAGGACTCGTAACGTGAAGGATTTAGGAGTTTGAATCCTCCTAAATCCTCTCGTTCACGAATCAGTTTGAATATGTATGTAGGAAAGCATCGAGAGCGCTGGGTTTTGAAATAAGGTTGTAGTGGAATCAATTGTCGTGATTCCTGAGGTGGAATCAATTGTCGTGATTCCTGAGGTATGAAGTTAGATGTCTTGAAGAGGGATTTATTAGGCGGAAGTTAGTTTATTATTAGGCGGAAGAGTGTTATTGCTTGAATTACTAACACTGAATTTATAAAAATAGACTATATTTTTACAATAATTAAATGTGAGAAATGGTAACTATTAACATGAAATAATTAGAAAAAAATAGGAGATAAACAACAAATAATTTAAAATGATTAAAATAAATAAACTGTGAAGATAATTATAAGTTAAACCTTATATAGGGACGCGCTCTCGAACTGTAATGATATATACTGATAGACTAAAGCTATAGTGATATAATGATAATACTGGTGATACTGATGATACTGTAGCTACTGATATAATGATCCCCTCCTCCAGTGGACCGAAGTTTATATTAGTATTACTCCACAACTCACACTAAGACATCTCTCGTAGTGTGCGACCTTGGCGAGGTCGGCGACCAATGTCATTTAGGTCAGTGGCCAGCTTTATCGGTGCTTGTCTTTGATGTGATGTATTGACCCTTGTATTGAAAAGGGTTTTTGTTTGGCCGCGGCCCTTGTCTTGAAGACAGCGGCCGGCTGGGCTACTAGTTATAAATTATCCTTTCTTCGTGCCATCCTTTGTGAAGATAGCGGCTGGCTGGAGCCACTTTGACATTGCTATGACTCTGATACGTCATTACAAGGCACACTCGTGATCTTAGAGATTACATAGCGGTGCTAACTGTGTATAATGCATATGCCTTCTTGAGTATGCGTCTTTGATTTGGTGTCCTTACACTAAGAAGGATATAGCTAGACTTGAAGCTGTACAAACCCGTTTTATCAGGACTTTTAACAAAAGCTTATCCAGCGGTGCTACTCATTTCTGCTCTCTAGAGTCTAGAAGACGTAATGCTGGTCTTCTATTCTTAAAGAAGCTCTTGAATGGTGAAATTGATTGCATGGCGCTACTTGCTGCGATTAATTTTCATGTACCACCTCGCTGCTTGCGCAGTACTTCGCATTTCGTGGTCCCTGCCGTTAAGACTAATGCGCTGTTCAACGCTGACATCATTTGTAGAATATGCAGGTCATGGAATGAGTATATTCCTAGTGATGTGGATTTCCAAATGGCGTCTGGACTTTTCAAGAAACATTTTTTTCACTACTTGAAGTTTTACTGTTAAATTTGCATGTTTTACTTTACTATTATTATATTTATGTATCACTTGTAATGACTTCAACCATAAGGCTTATGCCGTTTGTTGATAAAAAAAATAAATAAATAAATATATCTCAGTATTTTTAATTTTTTTTTTTACTCTTGGAAGTTCACAAATTGTGTCAAATTTCGAAATTAAGTTTTTCTAGTGCGAAAGACTCAAGTGACTTTCTGTTACACCTGTTAGTACAATTTTATATAAATTCCAAATTTGCTTGTATTCAAATTTTACATATTTTGTCTAACCTAAATATACGGGTGATAGGGTGCACCTACTAAGCTTGGCAGATAGACAAGTGATTATATATTCTGGCCCAGAAGAGCGTGCCAAAAAAAAAACACTGAATTAAAAATTCCGCGCTAAATAAATTTTTTCGAAAAATGTTTCAAATAAAAGTGACTTTAATTTGGAATTCTGTCAATGCTATTAAAAAGTACTGGTGATACTTTAGAGGAGAAAATGACGCTACTGTTCCCCCCAAAACCCCAAATAATCAACTTTCTCGGCAAAAATAGAATGATAGTATTCATGAGTTTTATAGATAGTATATGAGTTTAAAGTACGAGGCATGTCCAATAAGTAAGTGTACTGAGGCTCTCAAGGCCGGAGGGATTTTGTTTTCGACATGTTGCGGATTTTGATTCCTCCCCTCCGCAACGAGACCGGTTCGAGGTCAGTACGTTGAGAACTGTCGACACGACAATACGTTTCGTGAAAAATGGCAATCCAATCTCCCGCCAAGTGTGAAATACGCGGCGTCATCTGTTATCTCGTTTGGAAGGGAAAAACTCCGGTTGAGATTTATAATGAGGTAAAAACTGCATATGTTGATAAAGCTATGAATCGTACAAAGTGTGTTCAAGTGGTGTCGCGAGTTTAAAAACGGTCGTACGTCTGTGCATGATGATCAGAGGAGCGGAAGACCTTCAATTGTGACTGACGAAATTGTGGAAAAAATCGAAAATGCGCTCCGTGACGATCGCAGATTGACTGTGGATGAACTTTCTGCGATGTTTCCGCAAATCTCCAGATCTCTGCTACACGAAACCATCACAGAAACTCTCGGATATCGGAAACTGTCCGCGAGGTGGGTCCCAAAACAGCTGACAGACCAACACAAGTTGAATCGAGTGGAGGTCGGGCAAGAGTTTTTCAGACGCTACAAACTCCATGGAGATGAATTTCTCCGCTCCATCATTACTGGAGATGAAACTTGGGTTGCACACTACACACATGAAACCAAAAGGCAGTCTCAACAGTGGCGTCACACCTCTTCACCCTCCGCCAAAAAGTTCAAAAACCACAATTTCAGCCAAGAAAATCATGGCATCCGTGTTTTGGGACTGTCAAGGCATAATTTTAATTGAATATATGCCTCAAGGGGAGACCATCAACTCTGCAAGATACTGTGAGACCCTAAAAAAAATTGCGGAGGGCGATTCAGAACAAAAGGAGAGGCATGCTGACAAAGGGAGTCTGCCTGCTGCACGACAATGCCAGACCACACATGACCAACGCCACGAAAGAACTGCTTGCCTCGTTTAAATGGGATGTCCTGAACCCGCGCATTCCCCTGACCTAGCACCTTCGGATTACTATCTCTTTACCTCCCTGATGCTGCACATGGGAGGAAAAAGGTTTTCAACCGACGAGTAGGTGAAGGGGAGGTGGAGAAGTGGACGAAGGGGTTGGCGGAAAACTACTTCGAGGAAGGCATCAAAAAATTAATGCCCCGGTTCACCACCTGCATTGAGAGGAATGGTGACTATGTCGAAAAATAGCTTACATATGTACTAATGTAACCAGGTAATTTTTTTGTTCAAATAAAAATTTTTGTAACCTACAAAAATTCAGTACACTTACTTACTGGACATGCCTCGTATATCGTTGGAACCGTTTTCGAGAAAAATCACAAAAAAGCGATTAAAGTGACCTTCAGTAAGGTCACACTTGCGGCGGATGGATTTTATCTGAAATCTTCGTGTCTAGTACCTAAACGGAAAAAACCAAATTTGAGCTTCTTGTGACTTGAAATGTAATTGGTGTGATGTGTTGTGGTAGTGTGTTTGTAGTAGCACGAGCGGTTTTGTAAAAGGGCTGGTAAGTATATATGTTTAAGAGAGTGAAGTTTTAGAAAATCATCAAGAAATCACCACTGTTTTTGAAATAAATATGTTCTCTAAGTGAATTTAAATAGCTTTATAATATCACAGCGATTATGTATAAATTAATGTTATTGGTGTGATGTGTTGTTGTAGCGGCTTGAGCGGTTTAGTAAAAAGGCTTGTAAGTATCTATGTTTAAGAGAGAAGTATTAGTAATAAGAATGTAGTCACCACTGCTAACAATAAATATATTCTATTAAAATAATAACTACAAGTTATTTGCAAAGGAATTGTTTAACTTATTAATATGCACTGATGCTAGAGAGAGCGAAAAACAAGTGGTTCTGCTTCGGTGTCTACAACAAAACTGTATCTTAATAAATCAGATGTTTATCTAGAATAAAGGCAAATCACTATCACTGGCACTGAGTTTAAGAGAGCGATTCCTGAAGCAGGTGTTCTGGCTTTGAAAGCAGAATGCAGACTGTTCCAAGAATGCCCTGCTCTAGCGGGGGAATTTTCTCTTACAAAATGGTTGGCTCTAAATACACACTTTTTGAAGGTTAATTCACTATTTATTTTCCAAAACTGTTTCACTTAAATACTGTCAAAAGTTGCTGAACTATTTTTCAAAACTATTATTTTTCCATTTCGTTCTTCCACTACAGACTTTTCGTTTTTGAGTTATTCTGTTAAAACACACACACACATACTACAAGTATTTTTCTCAGATTCAGTGACCCTAAAACATGTATTTCCGGTGAAAACCTCAATTTTAAAAATTTGGCATGATTGCAATACTTCTTCCGTACTAGGGATTAAGAAAGTAATAAACTCATAGACAGGCGCTCGAAATTATCATTTATATAACTTACATGCGTAATAAGAACACAAAGTGTTGAGTATAATAGGCTGAACCTTGTCCCTATACACGTATTGATGTTATTCAGTCGCTCTACCTCTTGTACACACTGTCTAATTCTAGTTAATATTTTTCACAGCTCTGAAACTTTAGAGGTCTCCAAATGGATATCATAACCCTGCTCCCACTCTAACTACTTTATGTACCAAATATAGACTTACCATCTAATAATTCCTCTACGATATAAGATCTGCAAACTGCAAAAAAAAAGAGACATTTTCCCTAGAAACACAATTAAACTGCAATTTGGAGATTTAAATAAGAATTTAATAGAAATTTTTTCCAATCATTTTTTTTTGACGAGGTAATAAGATTTTTCTGTTAGGCTTTCATGATGAAAGATATCTCCAGATATTAATAAAATGTGATTTACTTCAAAACGTTTGAAGATCAGACTATGGTTCATAAGAAATTTTTCACTTCAGATTCAATAGCTAATCAAGAATGGCAGTATTGACATACTTTCTGATACCCCACCATACTGATTGCTATTCCATGGGATATCACCTACACTCACCCCAGTTCTTCATCCCAACTAACACACATTTAATACCATTTCATTAAACTGAATAATAAAAAAAATAATAAAACAGTATCAGTAATTATTCTCACGTATATTTTCTTTGCCTTCATTATTTTATTTGCAGTTATGTAATTTGCAATATAACGAGCGAATTATTTCAGATAAAAAAAAAAGTTAGGTGTCTTTTTATTATAATTAAAAACAAAATCAAATAAATCGCAAAAAACTGAATCCATTCAGTAAGGTAGTACTTCCGGTTGGTTGATCTTGACCAAAATCTTATTATCGGGTCCACCGATGGAACTTAAACATTGAAATATCGATATGTTTTTGAGTTATGCTGGCCACACACACGTCACAGACACCCAAACACATACATGCGCGCGCACACACATACGCACACATCCTCACAGATAGAAGTAAGTAAAATGAACACGTAGGTGCAGTGTTTGTTGTATACTTAGACGGCAGGATCTTGTTTGAGGGGCAATACCTATACAAATAATCAGGAAGAACTTTTGGCAATTGCTAAAGCTTTCGACTGGATTTCTCTACACTGCGAAGTTATAGAGACTGACACAGTCTTAATAAAACAGCCGGCACAGCTATAGATTCGATAAACAAGAAGATTGAAGAAACTCTCTGGTGGAAGAAGATTGAGGCCAGTTGGCAGCTCTGAGATATGATCATAACTTTCATGTATATATCGCATGGGTGCAAGCTCATTGCGGCATTGAAGAAAATGAGAGAGCTGATGAATTGGCTAAGCCTGGCTTCACACTGGGAAGATATGGAGTTGTGTTTTCTGCTGCTCAACACTTCTGTGGAATGGCATCGAAAATGGTCGTTTTCAGAAACTGGTGTACTGGCGAGGGAATTTTTCCCTGAAATAAAAGTTAAGCTTGAATCACCCCAATCGAAATCTCTTACACACTCACCCAGATACTGACTTACAAGGCACGGACGCACTAGGGAGTACTTGCGCTGTATCAAAATTATCGAGTACCAACGTTTGCCGTTGTGATGGTACACTAGTCCAGATTGTCAACCACATTATCTATGGCTACAGAAACTATGAGACAGCGAGGGATATTAACCGCTAGTGGGTGTTGGAAGCTGGAAAAAAGACGATACCTCGTGAATAAGAGATCTGTGAATTTATTCATAATATTTTTTGAATAGTATAAATGTACATTATTACTTTCTCTTACTCCTCTAGTAAGAGAAAGTATTGTAATCGTGTCAAATTTTCACCGGAAATATACTTTTTGAGGTCCCTTTAGTCCAAAAAAGTGATTTTTAGCAAATGGTCTGTGTGTGTGTGTGTGTGTGTGTGTGTGTGTGTGTGTGTGGAACACATAGCTTAAAAACGAAAAACCAGAAAGTTTGAAACTTGATATTCTTTTAGGATCACTGGGAGCTGACGTACCTCATCTTCAAAATTTCTCAAACCGTGAGCACCACTTTACTAGTTTTTTTTTTACTTTTTTTTGCGTTTTTCTCAAAAATGGCTCCGATGATTTTCCTTTAAACTTGATATATCAACACACATACAAAGAGCTACAACTTTTATTTGTAATTTTTCTCTGGGAAAATTCATTAAGGGCACTTTTGTGGAGGGTGGGGTTAGGTTTTCATCTAAAGTGCTATTTCGTTTATTAAACAATTCTATCATCTAAATAATGTTAATTAAAATTGAATATGTTGTTGAAATTCCGAGTTTCAAAAAAATCGGATAACCGGAAGTGCGTTTACATTACCACTTTACTAAATCTTTTTTTTTTCACATTTTCGCAATTTTCTCAAAAATGGCTCCGACGATTTTCTTGAAACTTCGTATATAAACTACATATTCAAAGATCTATAACTTTTATTTGAAACTTTTCTCCTGGTGAAGTCATTTAAGGGGGTTTTTGGGGGAGGGGTGGGGTTATATTTTTTTGTAAAGTGCTATCATAGTTGATTATACAATTCTATCATCCAAAGAAAATTAATTAAAAATAAATAGATGGCCAATATTCTGAGTTTCAAAGAAATTAGTAAACCAGAAGTGCGCTTTTACTGAACAGTTTTTTTCAGTTTTCGACGAATTTCATTAAATTTGGTACACAAACTATAAAAATTTGTCAATTATAATTTTGAGAACTGGAGTGAGAGAAAGTTGTATAAGTGTTTCACACCAGATTTTTTTTTTTAAAATAGGATTAAATTTTTCCACTATTTATTTATTCAAATATCTATTTTTGTTATTAGAGTTTGGAGGTTTACATTTCTCCATGTATTTCAATATTTTATAAATAATTGTTATTGATAATACTATAAATATACAATACATGTAATATTATATGGACCATGAGGAAAATAAAATCCCCCCCTGGGGAAGGGTGACTTTCAAGAGACAAATTTCTAAAAACCACTTTTTCTGGCTCAGAGGACCTCAAAACATGTATTTCTAGTGAAAAGTCAATTTCCAATATTTGACACGATTGCAACACTTCATAGAGAAAGTGAAGAAATATATTGTAAACATACGACCTACTGTAATTATTACAATTTTCTTTAAACTTGCAGTGCTTAGTAAAAGTTTTGTTGGCCTAGCCTTGCATCAAGTACTAGCTAGGGTCACTGAATGTGACATGTATCACAATTAATAAGTCTCAACCCCTTAATAAAGTTTTTTAACATCAGTTTAAATTGAAGTTTAAACCCTGAGGACATTCAGTGATCCTTCTTAAATCAATATTTCTTTAGAAAGAAGTTTCTAATAAAAATAAGCAGGCCCCAAGTTTAACCCAAGCAATGGGCACGGGAGTTTCTGACAGATTCTTAATAAACAAAATTTGTTCGCCTGGATACGCTTATTATTAGTTTACAGAAGCTATCCTCTCTTCTAAATCCATTTTTTAGTGCAGAACCGGTTGGGCATAGTATGTATGAGTCATAATCCCTGTTTACTAACATATATTTTTCTTCTTTTTACTTTTTCTTACTGCAGTAAGAGGAAGTATTGCAATCATGACAAATTTTTGATATCGTGTTTTTCATTGGAAATACATTATTTTATATTATACAAAATTATCAACTTTCTTGCTTATATATTTAATATATTCAATTTCTAGCTTCTTGCTTTCACCTCATCAGATATGTGCGTGGTGATGTTACTAAATTTTTTTTTTTTTTGCTCTGGGAACTCTGATCATATTTTTCAGGTGAAAATTCATTTCGAAAATATGACATGATTCCTATACTTCATCTTAGCAAGAAGAAGAAAAAAGTACTAAAAGAAATTATAACAAAATGACATGATAGATTCATTAGCTGGTTAAATAAAATAACGTAAATACCGACACGAATTCAGAGGTTAGGCCTTCATTACCATATATTTTTACGTTTTCAGCCTTGGAGTAGGATTTGTAAAAAGTGTAATTTGGAAATAAATGGTAAATGAGATGGTTTGTATATTGAGGTAATTTGGAATGGAATCTGATATTGTGTGGGACTAAGCGAGAGCGAGGATATATGGGATCTTTATATCAGCACGATTGCTGGCACCAGAAAAAGAAAGCATGGACGATTGTGTGAAGGATATTTGATTGGAAGGGATAGATGGCATTAGAATAATGGAAACTGGTGTGCTTTCATGTTCCCGTATATTCCAGTGCGAAGTTGGTTTTTTATTTGGTTTGATGCAATAATTCTGATTTTATCAAGCAGGTTGCATTCCTAGCATATGAGACGAATGTGAGAGAATGCAGGAGAGACGTTCGTATTTGTCTGTCGAAATGAATGGCATGTAATAAATTCAAGTAATTCTTCACAGTTAAGAATGAAGGTTATGGAGTGATATTTGTTCTTAATGACTTTACTTGGGACTGTAGGGATGAGCATACAGGGTCTATATTGCGGTACAGGATTGCTAGACTAACAGTGAATAAATTAACTGCATTGGGCTAAACAGGGAAATCAACCGTTTACATGCTATAAAACCTGGCACTGGTGCATACTCACTTGAGATTTCTCCGCGTAGATTGGATGAATATAGGTGTGAAAAATAGGTGATAAACTGGAATAAATAGATAATAATATATATAAGAATATAGGAATAATATATATAGGACTCTGTCTAAAGATTGGAGATGTCCAAGAAAACTCTCGAACAGTATTATACTAAGCTCGAAGGGGTTTTAATTTAATCCAGTTATGTCAACAATAATTCTAATCTTCACACTGCTTGATTTCATTAATTAGGGAACTTGATTAAATGCTAGTGCTATTCAGATGGAATAAATTAAATTATGTACACAACTTGATCGTATTTATTACGAATATATTTCTTAATTAATAAATTCTCCCTGTAACTCATTGATACTAATGAGAAATAAATAAAAAAAACACTCTTGAATGTAGTGAATTATGCAAATCATTTTAAACTAAAAGAATTTTACACTGAATAGTTTCCTTTAGGCACTTTTAGAGTCTGCGAGAATTTTCGAAAAAGTTTATCATATTTTAACAAACGAATATACCAATTTGGTTTATAGTTTCATTTTAAATAAATATGCTCTTGTTTAGTCCCAGGTGAGGAGCTAGGCCGCAACATGGTTGTTGAGTATGAGTCTTGCTGATCAAACTTGTCCATCTCGAATTGGATAAAACTCGAATCCAGTGGCAAGAGTTAATGTTAAATTGCAAAATCCAGTTGGGTGCAAAACGTGGTGCCGGTGGTTAGACTAAATTATAGTGTGAGGCAGCCTGTAATGGTTGTAGGAGGAGATGTTGGTTGTAGATGTTGATAGATAAATAACACCTCAATATCGGTATAAGATATATAATTGATATATATGTATATGACTGACTGCCAAGGACTGTATACTTTACACTACAAGAACTGAACAGACAGACTGACGTAGCTAAACGATATGTACAATTGAAGTGTAAGACTCTGAACAGAATTCTTTTCTTGACTCTGTCTCTCGTATATATATCCAACTGGCCTCTCCTCTCCTCTCTCTCGAGAGGGGCTCTTTCCAATGTAATGGTTGTAGGAGGAGATGTTGGTTGTAGATGTTGATAGATAAATAACACCTCAATATCGGTATAAGATATATAATTGATATATATGTATATGACTGACTGCCAAGGACTGTATACTTTACACTACAAGAACTGAACAGACAGACTGACGTGGCTAAACGATATGTACAATTGAAGTGTAAGACTGTGAACAGAATATCTTTTTTGACTCTGTCTCTTGTATATATATCCAACTGGCCTCTCCTCTCCTCTCTCTCGAGAGGGGCTCTTTCTCTCTGATGCGTGGTGGGGGTTCACTCGCTAGTGTGGATGAGTGGTGGGGGTTTTCACTACCCTACACAGCCCTAAATAGGATTGTTTAAAAAAAAAAAATCTGGTTGAAACACTCACACAACTTTCTCTTACTCCAGTTCTCAAAATGATAATTGACAAATTTTATAGTTTGTGTACCAAATTTAATGAAATTCGTTGAAAACTGAAAAAAACTGTTCAGTAAAAGCGCACTTCCGGTTTTGCTAATTTTCTTGAAACTCAGAATTTTGGCAACCCATTTATTTCTAACTAATTATGTTTGGATGATAAAATTGTATAAATCAACTAGGATAGCACTTTGATGAAAATCTAACCCCACATTTCAGAGAAAAACATAACCCGCCCCTCCCCTAAAAGTGCCCTTAAAAGAATTTTCCCAGAGAAATGTTTTAGATAGAAGTTGTAGATCTTTGCATGTTTAGTTTATATACGAAGTTTAAAAAAAAATAGTCGGAGCCATTTTTGAGAAAATTGCGAAAAAGTGAATAAATCATTTAGTAAAGTGGTAAAGTAACCGCACTTCCGGTTATCCGATTTTTTTGAAACTCGGAATTTCAACAAGATATTTAATTCTAATTACCATTATTTAGATGACAGAATTGTCTAATAAAGTGAAATAGCACTTTAGATGGAAACCTAACCCCAAAAGTGCCCTTCAATGCATTTTCCCAGAGAAATGTTTCAAATAAAAGTTGTAGTTCTTTCTATGTGTGGTTGATGTATGATGTTTAAAGAAAATCGTCGGAGCGATTTTTGAGAAAATCGCAAAAAAGTAAAAAACCCAACTAGTAAAGTGGTACTTCCGGTTGAGAAATTTTTACAGATAACGTAGTGTCAGATCCCACGGTGATACTTAAACGGAATATCAAGTTTCAGTTTTCTACAGTTTTTCGTTTTTAAGCTATGCTGTTCACATACACACACACACGCACCACAGACCATTGCTAAAAACCAGTTTTTTGGACTCAGGGGACTCAAAACGGATATTCCCGGTGAAAATTTGATATCGAAAATTTGGCATGATTACAATACTTCCTCTTACTAGGTAGGAGTAAGAGAAAGTAAAAATATCTGATGTGAAACTCTTAACACTATTTTCACGTACCGCATTGATTATAATTCAGTAGTCAAATTTCCATTATTCCCAGAATTTATACTTTTTTGACGTTTAATTGCCGTTAATATCACATTAAAACATAGTGGAGAACTTCACTATTACACATCTTGGCATTTTTTAGTAATTGAATTATGTTCCAAAAGGCAACAAACAAATATAATACACACTTCGTAAATTACTTTCTCTTACTCCTCCTAGTAAGAGGAAGTATTATAATCGTGTCAAATTTTCGATATCGAGTTTTCACGGAAATATCCGTTTTGAGGTCCCCTGAGTCCAAAAAAAGTGGTTTTTAGCAAATGGTGTGTGCATGTGTGTATGTATGTGAACAGCATAGCTCAAAAACGAAAAATCGTAGAAAGTTGAAACTTGATATTCCGTTTAGGTATCAGCATGCCATCTGACAATGGGTCATCTACCAAAATTCCTCAATCGGAAGTACCACTTTACTGGTTGAATTTTTTTACTTTTTTTGCGTTTTTCTCAAAAATGGCTCTGACGATTTTCTTCACACTTTGTATATCAACTACACAGCCAAAGAGCTACAACTTTTATTTGTAATATTTCTCTAGGAAATTCATTTAAGAGGGCAGTTATTGGGGAGGGATGGGGTTAAGTTTTTCATCTAAAGTGCTATTTCAGTTTATTAAACAATTCTATCATCTAAATAATGTTCATTAAAATTGAATATGTTGTTGAAATTCCGAGTTTAAAAAAAAAAAAATCGGATAACCGGAAGTGCGTTTACATTACCACTTTATTAAATGATTTTTTTTCACATTTTCGCAATTTTCTCAAAAATGGTTCCGACGATTTTCTTGAAACTTCGTATATAAACTATACATACAAAGATCTACAATTTTTATTTGAAACTTTTCTCTGGGAAAATTTATTTAAAGGCACTTTTAGGGTAGGGGTGGGGTTATGTTTTTTTTTTTTTTGAAGTGCCATAATAGTTAATTATACAATTCTATCATCCAAACAAAAATTAATTAGAAATAAATAGATGGCCAAAATTCCAAGTGTCAAGAAAATTAGTAAACCGGCAGTGCGTTTTTACTGAACAGTTTTTTTCAGTTTTCAAAGAATCTCATTAAATTTGGTACGCAAACTATAAAATTTGTCAATTATTATTTTGAGAACTGGTGTAAGAGAAAGTTGTGTGAGTGTTTCACACCAGATTTTTTTTTTAATTTTTTTTTGCAATTTTCTGGATAATGACTTCAACGATTTTCTTTAAACTAGTTGTATCAATTATATATACAAAGATCTACCATTTTTATTTGAAACCCACATTTGACGGCACCTTTAGTTCTGCACAGTGATTGGGTAATTATTTATCGCTAATTATTTCTATGAATATTCTAGTTTAGAATTTTTTTTTTTTTACTAATGTTTACTACGTAGGTATTTTATAAATTATCAAATTATGCTATAAAATATTCCATTGGTATAAAAGAGAAAGTAAAAGAGAATTAGGAAGAAATGATCCAATGGAAAGTCCGCTATTTTATATTGGGCCGTTTATTTTTATGTAATATTATAACTAATAGAATCTGCATTAAAAATTTTAAGTCTAAGTTTGTCAATTATGATTTTCTTCTTATATTGATTACACCTTACAATTCATAAACCAGAAATAAAATAAAGGATTAGACTGGCTGGCTGGAAAGCCTCAGTTTAAGCAGTAACTGCTGTGCAGGGCTAATCTAACGGTCACTAGAGGACATATGGATCGATAAGAAGCTGCTAGAACTCGTAACTCTTAATTCTCGTGTTACCTAGTAATCTTACTAGTATTCATATTTAGGCAATATTTAAATTTATATTTTAAAAGGTAAATCTTCTAAATATTTAATGCGCTGCGTGGGGGACAAGTAAGTTAATATGACCGCGCTGCACAATATTAAGTTCTACTAGGAAAAGTGGTTAGGACTTTGTTTTTTTCACTTTCTCTTCCTGCGTAGTCAAAATTTTAAAATTGATATTTTACTGTGAAAGTATATATGTATTCAGGTTCATTAATACGACAACATTGATATTTTTTAAGCTGGATAATACCTATATAAAATAAATAAATCAGAATTATATAAATTACAGTTAAAGAAAGTCTTGTCATTAATTCAAACTAAATTTTTTAAATAATATTTCTTTCGTGCTCATGTGGCCTCAATATATTTATTTTGATTACGCGCAACCTCGGCTATTCAATATCTGGCAACCCAATATTTTGCATATAATATATTAATCCTGCGATACAGGATACATGTCCAGATGCAGTGACGTCAGTTCCTCTTTATAGCATAACGGGGAAAATTAGGGGCATCATTCACGCCAATGTTGGTGTAAGTAACTCTGCAAATAATCAAACCGTTTTTTTTATCCTGAACAGAGCCATCACTTCGCTTTCCCGTAGATTAACAGGGCTCCGACTGAACTTCTTTCCCTCCACCCTCCTCCTTTTTTCTTCCTTTAATTCCATAGCTATACTGTAATGTGTATATCTTTGGGCGAATTAATAAATGTAAATTGTATCGAAATATATTCCTGTTATATATATTTTATGATTGTAAAGTATGGAATTTTTCTGATGTATATATTTATAAATTTGGGTTTTTTGAAAGTTGGAAGGCACAAAAGAAACAGTTAGTTGAGTCAGAGATACCTGGCCTACCCCTATCACTACATTTATTTAGGACAAAGGGAATTTCCCTCTTCTCACTTTCTCCGGGGTGTAGGTAGAATATATAAGGACCCTTTTAGGGAAGGGTGTCAGTTCAAAATTTGTACTATAAAAAGAGTGAAGTCTGTCATTAGAAAAAGCCATGTTACAGTAGTGAGAGGTGGAAGAAGTGCCCCAAGAAACCCAACCTTCTTCAAGTCAGAACATACGTAAAATATATAAGTTTTATAAAAAGCAGTTTCTCCCAAATTGACAAGACACTTACATTGTTGTATCTCAATATTGTATTTATTAATTTTTGACATATACTTTTTATTTTAATTATATATTTTTTTAAATCTATATATTTAATTGTTTTTTCATTTTCTCCAACTTCTATATAAACATAGACCTCACGAGATCCCTTTAGAGAAGATTTCAAGTATGAATTATAATAATTAATTATTAATTAACATATTTAATTTACCCCCCCCCCCCCAATACCAATCATATTTCAATACACATCATTATTTCTTTTTTTGATCTCAGAAAGATTATCAGGTTTATGGTCCTAGGTCTTCTTTGAATCTTCTTTAGCAAGTCGGTCAGCTTGGTCAATTTCCAAAAAGCTACAATAACCAGGTCAATCCACTAGAAAACAAAGTTAGTTCCAGAACTGCAAAGCCTATGTAATTATATCTCTAGCATTTCCGGATAATTCTGGAGGCGCTAGGGTTCTGGGCGGTCACAACACTAATGTTCTTTTCGGGGTTTTCTACTACGGCATTTCTATAGTTAATTCTATAGCTTCCACTTCTCCATTGTAGTTAGAGGCTGACAGTCTTACAAAAATTATACAATGTGAAAAAACAGAGCTTTTCACGTGTGGATTTGACTTTGTGTCAAAACCTAATTTCATTTATTCCTCGAAACTTTTTGAAATGGACACTTGTGTTCTATAAATGAAATCAATATATGGATTACACTAAAAAATTAATTTCAAAAATCTCATCACTTTCCCTTTACAGTAATAAATAAGTTAAGTAAAAAATTACCCCCGTCTCCCCCTTTAAAAATTTCCAACTTTATAATCAACAAACCTTTACCGCAAAAAAAAGGCAAGTTTATGATGAGTTTGAAAAATATTCTTTTATAGAATTCCTCCTTACTTTATTATTAATATTATTTTTGAAATGAAAATTGAAATTTCTTTTAGTTATTTCATTGTTTTCACTGTTAAAGAATTCAATAAATTTCTTTTACGCTCACTTTAAGAGAAACAGGAAAAGTAAGAAATACTTACTCTTGATGTTGTTCATGTTAAAATTAAATGGTTAAAACAGAGTTTGCTTTGTTTACTCTTTCTCTCTAATCAGAGTATTTAAAAACTTTGCCGTTAAAACACATTCCACTGGTGCCATCAGTTAGCAAGTTACACTTTCCTTCCGGTTCTCTTTTAAAACCCTACCCGCCAAAGCTTATGCCAAACCACTACCTAAACAATTTAAGCGGTAGCTATTATTTTTATTTTATTTTTTAATTTAATTGTTTCATTCTGTAAATAAGATTACTTTTCTCTGAATTTTACTGGTTCCTCCCGAATTTTCTGAATTGAATTTTAACCAAAAATAAAAAATCATGAAATCCTATGAATTCTGTAAAAAAGATTTATTTAGCGAATGGATCGGTTTCTGTTAAGAAAATATCTCGAAAATATTGCAGAAAATTCATATAATGGAAGAGAGTTTCTCTTGCTCTCATTGTTGCTGAGCCTCTCTTTGATTGCTGTTACATAATGGATGTGTAAGGTGGAGAGAATTTATGTCTGGTTGATGATATAAGAAGTAGACTTGGTTAATACTGGTTAACTAATATATTAATTAAGTGATACAGACTGCCTGGACTTTACAAAGAGAAATGTTATAAGATAGAGTGGTATGAAAATGACACGTAGTAATTGGATGTATTGAACTGAATGCAACTGTGCTTTTATGGGCTGTACGTCGCTATATTTATACAGTTTCTCCCATTCCAGTCCGACAGAGTTGTTGAGCCTCTCTTTGCTCTCTCTGGTTGCCGAGCTTCTCTTTGGTTGCTGTTACATCATCCCAATATAATGGTTGTGTTAGGTGGAGAGAATATAGGTCTGGTTGATGATATAAGAAGAAGACTTGGTTAACACTGGTTAACTAATATATTAATTTAGTGATACAGGCTGCCTAGACTTTACAGTAGAGAAATGTTTTAAGGTAGAGTGGTATGAAAATGACACGTAGTAATTGGATGTATTGAACTGAATTCAACTGTGCTTTTATGGACTGTCCGTCGCTATATTTTTACAGCTTCTCCCATTCCAGTCCGAGAGAGTTGTTGAGCCTCTCTTTGCTCTCTTTGGTTGCTGAGCTTCTTTTTGGTTGCTGTTACATCATCCCAATATAATGGATGTGTTAGGTGGAGAGAATTTAGGTCTGGTTGATGATATAAGAAGAAGACTTGGTTTCAGTTTATACACTAATTTGCTCCGTGCAAGTCTCTGTTGTCACATTGTCTGCAAAACGCATCCTGAAGAGTGTGTAAACTGAATTTGCTCCGTGCAAGTCTCTGTTGCCACATTGTCTGCAAAACGCATCCTGAAGAGTGTGTAAACTGAATTTGCTCTGTGCAAGTCTCTGTTGTCACACTGTCTGCAAAATGCATCCTGAAGATGGGCGAACGCCCGAAACCGGTCGATGACCACAAAATGAAGAAGGCTACGACGGAAAATGTCTCTGATATTATTATTATTATTATCATTATTACTATTACTGTTATTATTGTTATTATTAGTGTTGCCTCTCTTCTCAGAACAGACACTATTGTCTGCTTCATTTGGTGATTACTAACAGGTTTCGAGCGTTCACCCGATTTCAGGTTGTCTGGGTAAACAGTGTGAAATCGTCCACTAACACAATGTAGATAGGGTTGCTGCTCGAAAACAGTGTCGCGTACAGAGGTTTTACGCGTTTAGCGGAAGAAGCATTTAAAAGGAGAATGAAATGGGTCAATAGGGGCGGGATTGGGTAGGTAGTTTACAAGTCGGAGTGAAATTGCGTGAATGTTGCATGAATGCGGGTTTTAGGCTAGCGGTGTAGTTATGACCCTTAGTTTTAGGCTAGATTGTAAGATTAGATGTAGGGTTTCTCATACCCCACAGGAATATTGAGTACTGAGGGGCGTAAGAGTGTGAATGGTTGAATGGACGAGCTTTAGAGTGGAAGGGTGTAAATAAATTTTAACTGTATTGGATGAGTGAAAGATAGATTGGATAGGGTTAGGTTAGGTTCTTGTCCCCCCAGGAATATAGAGTACTGGGGGGGGACCTGTAGGTTAGAATTAGTTCATTTCCATTGTTTCAGGGCGTCACGCTCTGCGTTAGGGGCATCATCTAGGTTAGGGGCTTCTATACGGCGGTATGCGCGAGACCCAAGGACCGCCCACCCAGTGTGCCTTACAAGAAAAAAAAAAAATGTAGATAGGATATATCGTAGACTCTCATACTTTTTAGGAAGATATCCTGAAGATAGGCGAATGTCAAAACCTGTTGATGACCACAAAATGAAGCAGACTATAAGAGAAAAAATTCGATGACAATGTAAATATTTAATTTTTTTTTTATTAAACATAAATATTCTTGATAAATAAACTTTTATAAATAAAAAAAAAATCTCTATTTAACTGAACAAAATAAAATTCCAATTATTTGTTTAAATACGAAATACGACCGCTAGGGAATTCGCCTTCCAGGCTTTCTCTTTTTTTTATCACTGTTTTTTCTTTTTCTTTTTTTTTATTTACCATAAATACAATTTTGTATTTTAGTTTTGTTTATATAGCAGTTGATCACGGATCGTATAAAAGTGATATTTATTTTGAGGGAAGATTTGTAATGCTTTTGATCTTAGCATCCTTTAAATAATTTGTCACATTTATTATTTAAAATCTGTACTCTGTCTTAATGCGAATAAAAGAAAGTTTTACTTTAGTAAGGAAAGTATCAAGAAAAACACTCGAGATTGGGACAGTGGTTTGCTGAATCCCGGCTTTTCGCCCAGGTTGTAATGAGCTTCTTCAGGGTCGATATATCTTTGAAAGCTAATAAGGCAAAATAAGTTTTTATTTAAAACATTTTCTCAGGAAAAGTAATAGTTTGGGTACCACTTCAGTATAATGTACGATAATAATACCTACATGATATAAATATACATTATATGTGTAAAGGCAAGAGAGAGAGAGCACAAGCCCGACCGAGAGAAAACAGACTCTCTCTGGTACTCTCTCACTTAAGCAGGCTAGAGTGGGGAACCTGTATATAAGCCAGTGAGAGAGCTAGACATCTATCTATCAGATTCAACCATATACCGCATAGTGTCATATCATCGTGTCATAACTCTACTCTAACCCTTTATTCTATAAAAATCATTACAAGTCCAGTGCAGTTTGTGTAAACTTATAGTTAGTTATATTATAACAGTGTCTTCATATCTCATCTAATTAATCAAACCCAATTTCTCTCCTCATAAACTCCATTATATAAGCATTAATAAAACTACAATTTTGAAGAATGTCGTTTAACTGGTATTACGACTTCATAGAATAAGTTTTTACCATTTTTTTTTTGGAATTTTGTCAGAAACAACTATAAAGATTTCCTTTAAACTTCGGAAATAAATACAAACATATCCTATAAATATAACATATATAAATCTATCACTTTTATTAAAAAGATTTTTCAAATGTAGGATGGTTCAATGTTAATTTTTGGACTACTATGTAGTCACCCGTACTATCAGCCTGGTAGGTACTTGTCCCATCCCCACCTCTATATTTCTATTAGTACAAATGAGTAAAATTTTTAGTTTATGAATATCTGCCATTTTATAATATAATTGTATTAACAACAGTAGGAGAAAGTTGTGTGAGTGTTTCAAACAGATTTTTTTTTTCGTAAATATTAATTTAAATATTGTTGTAGGAAAGCTAAGAGCTATAAAACAAAATGAAGTATATTATCAAAACTTTGAATTTGAGAAAATTATCTGTTTTATATCAGATTTGTATTTCTGAATTGTTTAATAGGCTGTACGTGAATTCGTAAAAGTGGAGTTTCCTAAGTTGTCAACCACGAGAACATATTAACAGTAATCTATGTTTCCAAAAGTTATGTGAACTTGCATACGCTTGAATTTCCGGTAATCTACTTAACTAAAGTTTGTTCTACTTATATTCCTTCCTTAGAAGGGGGGTGCCGTTATTATTAACAAAGTACTATTACTTAATACTTGAAGTTATTTTAAAGAGAACAAACATCCTATGTGTATTTTTAACAACCCAGATTTACAAAACAGTACATTTAACTGTACAATAGAAAACGAGTTCTGCCTCTTCACTCCTGAAATTTTAAACTCGCCGAGGTACAGTATATAATAAATCACCTCCCCGTCAAAAAGCTCCAAGTCTTGACCTAATAACCTCAAATATTCTCCACAATCTTCCCAAAAAAGTTGTAGTTCACCATACCAGCATATTTAATTCAGTCGTAAAAAACCAATTACTTCCCCAATCAGTGGAAATCTTCCATAATCAAAATGATCCCCCAAAACCTAGAAAACCTCAACATCACCCTCTTCCCCGTTCCATCTATCTAATATGGTAAAATATTAGGAAAACTCTTGTTGAAGCTAATCTTACCCATCATTATTCCTGAGTAACAATTTGTATTCTGGCGACACTATTCCAGTTTCCCAATGCTAACGCATCGTTGTGGACGCCATCGTTTCGTTGAGCGGAAAGAGACCTGTTCGGCTAATTTCCTCGACGTAAGGCAAGCCTTTGAAATCAAGTATAGCAGTCGGGCTGTTCTGCAAGCTCATGTACATCCTCCCTTTTACTTATTATCTTATCATCGAATCCTATCTGTCCGTTGATCTCTTCCCTATCGCCCTTCTAAGCTATCAGAGTGTGTGTTCTGCAAGGCAGCATCCTAGAACCAATACTATTACTCAGCATTCACTGCAGATATCCCAACCCATCTTGAAATTGTTATTTCCTCCTTTGCAGAAGACAGTGCCATTCTTTCTATTCATACGGACTCAGTGATATCCTACAGACATCTACAGAACCATCTTTCATCCCTTGAATCAGGGTTCAAAACTCGGAGAGTCAAAAATTAAATGAGAACAAATGTCAACATGCCACATTCACCCTGAGACATATTACTAGAATCCCTTTTTTCCTGCTGCATTCATATTGTCCTACTATCTTGGGATTTACATTGACAAAAGCCTTCATGGAATATATACATACACATACGCGCACACACAAGTAAAGAACTTAATAAACAATTCAGACTGCTCCGAAGGCTTCTGGGCAGCAGATTCAAACACATACTACAAAACAAAACACAAAACCTATTTGCGCATACGGAATCAAACTGTGGTGTTCAATTTCACTTCATATAATTTTCACATCCCTACCTGCTTGGGTTGGTTTGATTGGTACTTTCCACCCGCACTCGAGTCATGTTAGAAGATATGAGTAAAATTTAAGATTTAAAAACAATTTTCATTTTATATATAATTGTATTAACAGGAGTAAGAGAAAGTCGTTTGAGTGTTTCACACCAAATTCATTACATGAAAGTGGTCGTGTAAACTTGGAGGATTATAACACCATTCTATTTATATCAAAAGTTTGATTGGAGTTAATGACTAATGTTAATGCAAATTCTCTGTAAGGTGAGGTATATAAGCCTGGTCTCGTCCAGGGTGCCAGTAACCCACTGACAGTCTGCTACACAGGTGAGATCCGGGTGACAAAGATGCAAATTTCATCTCAGGTTATCTTACTGAATTTCCTGGTACCGTCTTCTGTACCATGGCAACATTACTTTCTTTAACAAACAGAGAGAAAGAGAGAATTCATAAAAATTCTCCACACATCTTTCCGGGTCTTTTGTCTTTTGATCTTCCATCGTAGAATGGATCGTACAAAACAGAGCCTAACCTCTTTTTTCTTACCCCTAACCCTTTTTTATTCCATCTGTACGGGGAGGAGGTGAAAAAGGTTCGGATACTTTATTCATTAATAAGGCAGGGTAGATGTGGGTATAAAGGCCGAGAGTTAAAATGGGGCCCATTTGGGCTAAGTGCAACTACTCTCCAAACAGTTTCTACCAGTAGATTAGATTAGCACATAAATACACAAGGGTTCAAGTTTATAGACCAAGCAGGTTTCTGTTTTTTACTTTCTCTTACTGCTGTGAAGGAGAAAGTATTACAAACAAGTCAAATTTTTCAATAAAATGTTTTCACCGGAAATATACGTTTCGAGTCTGAAAAAGTGGTTGTGTGTGGTGTGTACGTTATCAGCATAACTCAGAAACAGATAATGGCAGAAAGTTCAAACTTAACATTTCGGTTAATTTCTACCAAAGGGACCATTAAGGTTGGTAGGTTGGTACTTGTCCCCCACAATCTATATATTTTTGTTTAATACAAATATGTAAAATTTGAAGAAATTCTGCCATTTTATATATAATTTACTAAAACCCGGTGTTTTTTCTTTATACATGTAATAGTTTTCGAGTAAAAAGAAAAAGATGCTGTAAACTTATGTGAGTGTATATGAGATCTAGTTAGAAGGAAGTTTTAATTAATTGCATGTTTGAATCAAAGAAGTAATAACTAGGTAAAGGTAACCCTTTAATTTAGCTCTGAGCGGTGTTGTTGATTACTGATGCCTTGTTGTGAAGGTGGAGCAGATGAAAAAAGGGGTTGAACTATTTGTTTTATAAAGCCTCCTTGCTCTAATTGCTACCCTTTTCGGCACAATATTATAAATCTGTCTAAAGAAATATTGGACCGATTTATTTCTACCAGTGAATTATTATTTAAATAGATTTTTACACAAAGCTATACTTAACAATAATATAATGTAGTTGTGATAAGAGTATTAGTTGGTTTTTCTGCACATATGGATATACTATTCGAATGTAATTATATCAAACCAAAATAACACTTAAAATTAGACAGAGGGACATGGAAGAACGGGCCGCCAATTTTAGGCGCAACTATGTGGTGCACGGACGGGTCTAAGATGGAAGAAGGAGTGGTAGCCGGCGTGCTAGCCTGAGAAGGCTAGCTACGGTCTCTCAGGCGGAGTTAGTCGCGCAATTCATACCTGCGCCGCCGAAATAAGAAGACGCGGACTGCATAACTCCAGAATCGTCATTTATTCGGATAGCCAGGCTGCCCTGCGGGCAATTGACTCGTGGGAGATCAGCTCAAAGCTGATGTGGAATTGCCTAGGTGCACTTAAGGATATTAGCAGCCATACTAAGGTCTTCCTGGTTTGGGTACCTGGGCATTCGGGTCACCGAGGTAATGAGACGGCAGATCGTTTGGCCCGGGAGGTTCCACTGGAACAGTTATAGGGCCGGAACCGTTCTGTGGTGTCTCAAGATGCCTCAGGAGTGCATCCATCAGGACATGGGAATGGTGGGTTAAAACCCCAGGCCAGAGGCAGGCTAAAACGTTTATTTATAGCTACTCGCCCAGGCTAACTGCAGAATTATTCCAACTAGGCCGGGCGGCCATAAGGATGACAGTTGGCGTTCTCACTGGCCATTGCAGACTTAATAAGTACATGCATCGCATGGACCTGGCAACGGATAGCCTGTGTAGGTTTTGTC
>JAAEAF010000109.1:0-20752 GCA_011037195.1 Triatoma infestans | reverse complement strand
GCTTAGGGGGTGCCACAATAGAACCACGGATGTCGCGGTGGCGCAGGCTGAAGAGCCAAACCCCCCAAAGAATCTAATCTAATCTAACCTAACATTTGAAATTCAAACTAATAAGCTCCCCAAATCTCCCCAAAAATCAATTTTTCTGGAAAGTGTTTTTAATTAAAAGTAACAGGTTTTATCAGTGCCGTTAGTATTCTAAGTTAAAAAAAAAACAAAAAACGAGCCATTTCTAAGGAAGTTCTAAAAAAAAACGATCCGAAATCTATTTGCGAAGACGCATTTAGGGTACCGTAACTTGCTTAAAATAAAGAGTTCTAGCTTTTCAGGTTTGATATTATCTCAGTTACGTTTAAATTTAAACTGACGCTACATGGTCTAGGGCCAGAGGGCGTCCACAGTGTCCACACAGTTATATATTTCATATTTTTTGTGGTTGGTTCCGCAGAGCTGGAAATCATTAAGAGATATTTTCCGTGGATAGCCTGCTTCTTTTTGTGGTTATCGACCGTTTCCGGGCGTTCACCCATCATCAGGATGTTTTTTGTCAAACATTGTGATAACATAAGACTTGTACAGAGCAAATTTAGTTGATACACTGGTTTTTAAAAATGTTTTTGTTAGGACCTAACTAGGTTAAGAGGGGTATTGGTGCCTGAGTGGGAAAATACATGTTTCGGTTCTTAAAGGGGCATATTGTTCACTTTAAAAATGGAAACATCCAACAAGGGGGATGTGTAACTTAAACTACGTTTTTTTACTACTATTTTATTTATTTATTTATAACGAAACTAAAAATTCCTAGGATTCGGTATTTATTAGCAACTGAGTAACAGAGAGACTCCTGTATAAAAATCAAGGAAGTTAATTTATGCATAATTCACTTGTAGTATTTATAAGTAAAATACTTGAAATGAAGACATTATTAAATAATCCATAAATTTTAGTTTTGCCCATTCTAAAGCCCCCAAAATGACGAAAAACTAAATTTAATTGTAACTAAAAATTTTGAAAAAGAAATTTGTCAAAAAAACATATTTTGAGTTAAAAATTCGTTTTAATTGAAAAAAAAGAAAAAGAAATAGCAGAAGAAATTGTAATTAACAAATAGTTCAAATAATTCTAATAAAAGAAAGCTTTTTTTTTTTTTTAATTTAAGGCGCGTCAACATCTATGGTCGCCCGGAGCCTTCTCAGTGCACTGCCGGCCTCCGGACAATGTTTTCTCGCTACAAACAACACTGTCTATCACCGGACAGTGAGCCGTAGAGACTCCTAGGAAGAAAAAAAAAATCTAAGGGTAGCACAGCTGGACTCGAACCCGGATCCTCCGCGTGGGAGTCCAGTACGCTAACCACTTAGCTATTCCTTTCCCTAACAAAGCTAATTAGCATCGTTACTGTAAAACCGGGCCAAATAATGACGAATTTAGAAAAATTAAAAAAAAAAACTGTTGAGCTCCTTTATCAATCTGTGCTACTAATACAAATATTGTATTTGGAACAAAGTCTCAAGTGCGTCGAAGAGTTTGTCTTTGTCTGAATCTGCAGTAAGTGTGTAATCTTGTGGCGATTTTTGAAACTAGAGAGAAAGCGATTAAAAAAAAAAAATTACAAAATAGTGTGGCTTGCTCAACTTTGCTTCTTTTGTGTTCAGTTCTTAAATATTAAGTACAAATCTCTAATACACAAGTAAAGAGAAAATAGAATGTAATGAAATGAAATTGAAATCTATTATCAAGAAAATCATAAATAAAGCCAACATAAATTATACGAAATATAGTTTTTTTATATTCTAAATAATATTTTATATACTTTTTTTTAAATATTTTTTTTAAAATAGTGTTTAATTTCATTCCTTACAGAGCCAAACTTCTTTATATACTATTTTTAATCTCTCCCATTGCCTGCGTTCTTGAGTGATACGGTACCATAGTGTTCCTCCGCATACTTTCCTAAATTCTGCGTGCCAGCTATTAGTTGGTCTTCCCCTTATTCTTTTCAGGTCTCTCGGATACCATCCCAATACCTTTTTAGTCCATCTTCCAACCGTTGTTCGCATTATTTGTCCATCTTCCATCCGTTGTTCGTTGTTTTGTGGGCTTTTGAATGAGCTAAACTAAAATTTATGGATTATATAATACAGTCCTCATTTCAGGTATTTTACTTATAAATACTATACGTGAAGTATGCATAAATTAACTTCCTTGATTTTTATATAGGTGCTTTCCTGTCATTCAGTTGCTAATGAATACCAAATCCTAGGAATTACTGTCATTTTAGTCTGTTATAAATAAATAAATTAAATAGTATTAAAAAACGTAGATTAAGTTACACATCCCCCTTGTTGGATGTATCCATTTTTAAAGGGAACAATATGCCACTTTAAAGACCGAAACGTGTTTTCCCACTCAGGTACCAACAACCCCTCTTAACCTAGTTAGGGCCTAACAAAAACATTTTTAAAAACCAGTGTGTCAACTACATTTGTTCTGTTCAAGTCTCTGTTATCACACTGTTTGACAAAAAATATTCTGATGATGGGCGAACGCCCGAAAAATATCTCTGATGCTTTCTAGCTCTGCGGAACCAACCACACAACACATATCTTTTATTTTATTTATATTATCTGACTCCGAAAAGTAAGTGAATTTATGCAATTCTAATTTTCATTATCGTTATTAAACACTGATTTATTTACAACTCTCTGGAACTCGCATAAGCAGAACCGTTATTCTAAATTATTTCAAACAAATTTTGACCAGCTCTGTTTTTTACTTTCTCTTATTCCTATTAAGAGGAAGTATTGTAATCGTGTCAAATTTTCGATATCGAGTTTTCAACGGAAATATCCGTTTTGAGGTCCCCTGAGTCCAATAGAGTAGTTTTTAGAAAATGGTCTGTTGTGTGTGTATGTAAACAGTATAGCTCAAAAACGAAAAACCGTACAAAGTTGAAACATCATGGGATCTGACTATACGTTATCTGTCAAAATTCCTCAACCGGAAGTACCACTTTACTAATTTTTTTATTTACTTTTTTGGGTTTTTCTCAAAAATGGCTCCGACGATTTTCTTCAAAACAAGTGTATCAACTACACATACAAAGAGCTACAACTTTTATTTGAAACATTTCTCTGGAAAAATTCATTTAAGGCCACTTTTGGGGGAGTGGTAGGGTTAGATTTTCCTCTAAAGTGCTATTTCAGTTTATTAAACAATTCCATCATCTAAATAATGTTAATTTGAATTGTATATGTTATTGAAATTCCGAGTTTGAAAAAAATTGGATATCCGGAAGAGCGTATACTTTACCACTTTACTAAATGATTTTTTTCAGTTTTTTTAGGCGATTTTGTCAAAAATAGGTCTGACGATTTTCTTGAAACTTCTTATATAAACTGAACATACAAAGATCTACAACTTTTATTTAAAACATTTCTCTGGGAAAATTCATGTAAGGGCACTTTTAGGGGGAGCAGTGGGGTTATGTTTTTCTCTAATGTGCTATCATAGTAAATTATACAATTCTATCCTCCAAACAAAATTAATTAGAAATAAATAGATGGCCAAAATTCCGAGTTTCACGGTACACAAACTATAAAATTTGTCAATTATAATTTTGAGAACTGGAGTAAGAGAAAGTTGTGTGAGTGTTTCACACCAGAAATTTTTTTTTTTTTTTTTTACTATTCACTTAATGAATTCATTGCTGCAGGTAGGCCGTTCCATTCTGAAACTAGTAAATGCATCTAAAATTTTGCCACGTAATTCTCAAGGACATTTTGTGTCCAGGGACCCCTCACCATAGTAACTTTTTAAATAACCACTTCGGCCGTCGGCAAAGGTGAACAGCTTTAAATCATGGATTCAGTAAGGACTGTCCTAGGAGCTGAGCTTGTCATTCCCAACATTTTCCAAAGTTTCTGCAGGAATTGAGCTGGAATAAGTTAAGGTTTTTATTCTATTTATTCATTTTTATATGGTTTTATTTCAATGTGATGAGGTGTAAATAAAAAAAAAAAGAAAAAAGTTTAATGTAATTTATGTTTCAGAGTGTCGGAGTGATGAAATCATAGAAGGGGAATCTTGATATCGTATTTGCATTGGATTAGTCTTCCTGCAAAATTTCAGTGTGACAAAGAAAACAATAAAATAAGGTAATCATGCAAGACATATAAATTATTACTACATATTAATTTTACCGACCTGCTTTGTACTTTATATGATTTATTTGATTTCACACCTTAGTTCTTACCTGAAAAAAAAAAGAAATCTATTAGAAAATATTCAAGAATAAATTTATTAACTTTTATTTTTGTTTCCATTATAGAAGAATACACTTCTAGAAATGAAAACGAGATCTTGGGCATAGTATAAGATAATCTTTGTTTTGGAACTATTTCTGCCGGAAGAGTTGTTAACAAGTCGATTAGGCTATTATGTTTTCTATTTACGGGACTTTTTCTATAATGTGGTGGAAATGCAGATATAAATTCTTGAAACGATTATCTGAAGAAATTTCATTTCAAAAACAACTTGACGAAAGAACACAATTGCAGAAAGAAAGTTAGTTTTTTGATTTAAAGTTTCTCTCAGTTTTCCCATCCAAAATAACTGACTTGAATTTTAGGAATAAAACAATAGGTGGTAGGTGGTAGTAAGAATAAAACAATAAGATAACTTGCATTCATGCTTGTAGAAAAAAAAATCTGGTGAAACACAACATGGATATTCTCTTAATGTTGTGAATACATTATGTACCTGTAACAGCAAGAGAAGCTCAGCAACCAAAGAGAGCAAGAGAAGCTCAACCACTCTCTCGGACTGGAGTGGGAGAGTGGGAGATCGCGGTATAAATATAGCAACGGACAGACCATAAGAAACACAGTTGAAATCAGTTCAGTAAATCGAATCGCTGCGTACCACCCTACCTTAAACACTCACCCATTGTAAAGTCCAGGCAGTCTGTGTCTCATTTATTAATATATCAATTAACCAAGTCTTCTTCTTAACTCATCAAACAAAACCAATTCTCTCCATCCAAACATATCTATTATATACCTTATATAAAATAACAACATTCACATATTACTCATTTGTCCTACAAAAAAAAAAAAAATAATAGTGATGGTGGAGGGTGAAATACCTACCCAAGCAGAGAGTAGAAATTGATTTCGTTGTAAGCTAGAAGAATTCGCCAATAACATTGAACCAATCCCCCATATAGAAACTAACGTTAGAAATTTAACACTTCAAATCCCGCAGAACTATCTAAAATAATTATCCGCAGAACTTGCTAAGATATATTCCTTGATACCTACTTCATTTTGTAGTCATCGACCGGTTTCCGGGCGTTCGCCCATCATCAGGATGTTTATTATTTGTCAAACAGTGCGGGTTATATCATAAACTAGCACAGAGAAAATTTAGGTCATTGGTGTCCGGAGTCTTTTCAGTGCACTGCCGGCCTCCGGACAGTGTTCTCTCGTTACAGACACCACTGTGCATCACCGGACAGTGAGCTGTAGAGGCTCCTAGGAAAAAAAAATTTAAGGGTAGCACAGCTGGACTCGAAACCGGGTCCTTCGCGTGAGAGTCCAGTACTCTAACCACTTTAAAAGTTAATTATTTTTGTAAAAATATTTCAAATAAAAGTGGTAGATATTTTTATGTATGCAGGTAGTTATATAAGTTTTAAAAAATTTTTTTAGAGCTGTTTTAGTGAAAATTGCGAAAAATTAAAACAAAATAAAAATAAATCCATTCAATAAAGACGCACTTTCGGTTGAATGGATTTTGTCCGAGAACTTTGTTTCAGATACCTAAATATATATTTAAAAAACAAATATAAGTAAAACTGAAAATATATATATCTAAATACCTAAAAAGAATAGTAAATTTAAGCTTTCTGCAAATCTTTGGTTTTTGATATTTTTTGGTTCATACACACACACACACACTTTTATCGCAAGAAGTAAAAGAGAAAGTAAAGGAAAATAGGTAAATAATAATAATAATAAGGTTCCACGATAGCTGAGTAATTAGAGGGTGGACCGCAAACTGAGTTGTACGGTGGTATTGGTTTCGTTTCCTAGTCCTGACCTTTAATTTTAATTTAGTATTATTGAGACTAAATATAGTGAAGTATCATCAGAGATATTTTCCGTGGTAGCCTGCTTCATTTTGTGGTCATCGACCGGTTTCGGGCGTTCGCCTATCTTCAGGGCGTTTGTCACACAGTGTGATGATGACATAAACTTACACAGAGCAAATTCAGATTACACACTGACTGGTCTTTTTAATTGTATTTAACAACTATACTCTTAAACTAGGTCAAGAGGAAGAGTAGGAAAAACCCACGTGAAAAACCCCCACATGTTGCTGGCATTTTAAGAAAAATTTGCCCCTTTAAAAACCCAAATACGTGTTCCTTTTTCCCAATCAGGTAACATCAGCATACTCCTCTTGACCTAGTTTAAGAGTTTAGTTTTTAAATACAATTAAAGAGACCAGTCAGTGTGTAAACTAAATTTGCTCTGTGCAAGTCTGTTTTATCACACTGTCTGACAAAAGCATCCTGAAAATGGGCGAACGCCTGAAATCGGTCGATGACCACAAAATGAAGTAGGCTACCAAGGAAAATGATTCTGATGCTTTCCAGCTCTGCGGAACCAACCACCATAACTAATAGTGAGTACGTTTGCTAAACGCCTCCGTCCAAGATACGTGGATCGTAGGTGGGAGAGAAAGCCCGCCAGAAAATGTAGACATTAATTTACTAACTTTATTAACAATTGTAAGAAACGAAATTAAAAAAGGTTAGAAACAATAATCATGCCGCTTGGGAAAAAAACTAAATTCTTAAACAATTCAATATATATAGATCTCCTCACATATTTTATTACCTGATGTATCATTCTGGTTTTCCTCATGCTAGGCATTCTACTGTTTTTTTACTTTCTCTTACTCCTAGTAAGAGGAAGTATTGTAATCGTGTCAAATTTTCGATATCGAGTTTTCACCGGAAATATCCGTTTTGAGGTCCCCTGAGTCCAAAAAAGTGGTTTTTAGCAAATGGTCTGTGTGTGTGTGTGTGTGTTGTGTGTGTGTGTGTGTATGTGAACAGCATAGCTCAAAAACGAAAAACTGTAGAAAACTGAAACTTGATATTCCGTTTAGGTATCACCATGCGATCTGACTGTGCGTTATCTGTCAAAATTCCTCAACCGGAAGTACCACTTTACTAGTTGACTTTTTTACTTTTTTGCGTTTTTTCAAAAATGGCTCCAAGGATTTTCTTTAAACTTGGTTCATCAACTACATATACAAGGAGCTACAACTTTTATTTGAAACATTTCTCTGGGAAAATTGATTTAAGGGCCCGTCTGGGGGAGAGGTGGGGTTAGGTTACCCTCTAAAGTGCTATTTCAGGTTATTACACAATTCGGTCATTTAAATAATGTTAATTAGAATTAAATATGTTGTTGAAATTCCGAGTTTGAGAAAAATCGAAAAACCGGAAGTGCTTTTGTTTTAACACTTACTAAATGATTTTTTTCACTTTTTCGCGATTTTCTCAAAAATGGCCCCGACGATTTTCTTGAAACTACACATATAAACTAAACATTCAAAGATCAACAACTTTTATATAAAACATTTCTCTGGGAAAATTCATTTAAGAGCACTTTTAGGAGAGGGGTAGGGTTACAGCTTCCTCTAAAGTGGTATCATACTTGATTATGCAACTCTATCATCCAAATGAAATTAACTAGAAATAAATAGTTGACCAAAATTCCGGGTGTGAAGAAAATCAGTAAACCGGAAGTGCGCTTTTACTGAATAGTTTTTTTCAGTTTTCGACAAATTTCATTAAATTTGGTACACAAATTATAAAATTAGTCAATTATAATTTTGAGAACTGGAGTAACAGAAAGTTGTGTGAGTGTTTCACACCAGATTTTTTTTTTCTGAACTCGGTATTGATGAAACTCCATTTATTTATAATATATAATGTATGAATATTTTTCACTCTTGGCTGCACAAATATTCTAAGAATGATTGAGTCTATATTTACTTTATCTTACTCCTAGTAAGGAGGAAGCATTGCAATCTTGTCAGATTATAGAAATTGCATTTTCATCGTAAATACATGTTTTGTGAGGCCAGTGGATATAATTAACAGGTTTTTAGTCTGGGTTTGTGTGGTGTATTAACGGAATATCTCAAAAATGAAAAGTCGTAGGAAGTTCAAACTTGGTATCCTGATTAGGTATACTACCACCGCAACAGACACTAAGATTTCGGATAAAATCCAGTTTTTTTGTGGGTTCTGGGGGGGATCTATAGCATTAATCTTTCCAATAGAATACCACTTTAATTAGTATGGTTCTAACCCGTTGAAAAACTTCAACGGTTTTTTGTGAGAAAATTGTTTAAACTGCCGAGAAATACTGCAAATTATATAGTGGAGTTAGAAACAGGCTTGAATAGCATGCATTTATATATATTAAGGCTGCATATAAATTACATTTTAAAAGCAATGAAAATGTCTGACAATAGATTACCCAAAGTAATAGTTCATAGAATTTTATCTAATAAAAATGTTATGGTACCGAAAATGGGAAGACCTGTGTGTACAGTTACAAGTGCCGCTATTTCAAATAGAAAGCCCAAATACTTGGAAAGGTCACTTGACACTCCTTTTACAGCGTATAAGCGCAAATGAGCGAATGAATGCTATATCTAGGGCAAGGCAGGGACAACACCATATTGTTTACCCGAAGCTGGAGTTCGACAAATGCGACTACCTTTATTGTACAAAATTTGAAGATGCACAGCTGATTTTAAAAGCAAGGTCAGAATCACTAAGTTTTTTTTTGTTTGTTTATTGTTTATTTGTTTTTTGGTTTTGTCTGTTTGACATTAACCAGTTATTTTGATTTTGAGGGCTGGAAAAACCAAACATATTGACATTTATAACTACCCTTGGCTTCTAATTGCCAGCAACTGCCAATATGTTGGTGGAAAAAAACCAGCCCTATCTTTTCAAATGGACATGTCTCTTGTAGTCTTCCACTAGGCTTCTGCACCCTCTTCCCCTTCTTCATTCTCAATCCTTGCAGAGATAAGGGTATTTTGAGCGATGCGGCTCTTATCCCTAATCTTTAGACATGTCATATCTGAAACAATTTTATGGTTAATGCCTTTGAATATTATGTTGTTTTGGTGTCTAGTATAAATGAAATGAGCACAGAACTACAATGTACTGAAAGATAATTCCTAATCCGACTTATATTTTCATTTTATTCCCTTTGATGAACTTGTATATGCAAACAAGCGCTTAGTTTTCCATTAGTGCCAATATGCTCTTTGCGCTACAAGGAAATCGTACATACTTGGACAGTTCGCTTACAAACGTTTCTCTTTTTTTACTAGACATTTTACAACTAAAGAGTAAATGATTGATGTCGCCATCCTCTCCGTTATCGCAATCGCATTTGGGACTATTTACGATTATAGAAAAAGAAGGGTTTAA
Source organism: Triatoma infestans (assembly GCA_011037195.1). Taxonomy (NCBI): domain Eukaryota; kingdom Metazoa; phylum Arthropoda; class Insecta; order Hemiptera; family Reduviidae; genus Triatoma; species Triatoma infestans. The sequence goes on along the minus strand of JAAEAF010000109.1, from coordinate 11,217 downwards.
GAGTGTGGGGAAATAAACGTTAGGCGCGAACGGGAGAGATAAAAGGCACCGCCATCCCACCACTGAGAGAGTGAGAGAGAGGTAAAAGGCGAGAAGGCGTGGGAAATATGCGGGCGATGAAGTACCAATTTTGAAATAGCGAGGCAAAGTTAATCCCTCAAAGGGGCCGCGACCTAACAGTAGTAGTAGTATGGTTCTAACCTTGTTGTTATATTGAAGAATTGCTAAAAACCAAAATTTTAAAAAAAATCGGTTAACCGAATTTGTGAATCTGTATGTTATGGAATTTTCACGAAAAAAGCCTTTAAACTTGGAATACTAACTTTTATTTGAAATATTTTCCCCATAAAATGATATTAGGATGATCTGTGAAATCTCGATATCCGTCGTAACATGCATATTTGTTGATGATCCTGACCAGTTTCAGATTTTCATCCATTGTCAGAGTAAGGTTAATCAGTCAAGTCCATGTAGAGAGTTGACTTTAAACTGAAATGTTTTTGTTACTCATTGAATCAAACAAGTTTAGTGCGTAACAGAAACATTAAATTGATGTCAACTCTCTATACGAACTTTTATAATCCCTTGAATCTGACGATCGAAGAAAATCCCGAAACCGGTCAGGAACATCACAAAATTGTACATGTTACGACGGATAAAATCTCAGATGATAAAGAAAATTTGTCATTTTTACTTTCTCTCACTCCTAGTAAGAGGAAGTATTGTAATCGTGTCAAATTTTCGATATCGAGTTTTCACCGGAAATATCCGTTTTGAGGTCCCTGAGTCAAAAAAAGTGGTTTTTAGCAAATGGTCTGTATGTGTGTGTGTGTGTGTGTGTGTGTGTATGTGTGTGTATGTATGTGAACCGCATAGCTCAAAAATGAAAACCCGTAGAAAGTTGAAATTTGATATTACGTATAGGTATTACCATGGGATCTGGATCTGATGGTTCGTTATCTGTCAAAATTCCTCAACCGAAAATACCACTTTACTAGTTGTTTTTTTTATTTGTTAAAAAATGGTTTTTAGCAAAGGTCGTATGTTGTGTGTGTGTGTGTGTGTGGTGTGGTGTGTGTGTATGTATGTGAAAGCTAGCTTCAAAATACAAACCCGTAGAAAGTTGAAATTTGTATTACGTATAGGTATTACCTGGGCTCTGGATCTGATGGTTCGTTATCTGTCAAAATTCTCAACCGACATACCACTTTCCTAGTTGTTTTTTTTTTTTTTTTTTTTAGTTTTTGTGATTTTCTCAAAAATAGTTCAACGATTTTTTTTAAAACTTGTAAATCAACTACACTATACAAGGCAGCTACAACTTTTATTTGAAACATTTCTCCGGGAAAATTCATTTAAGGGCACTTTTGGGGGAGGGGTGGGGTTAGGTTTTCATCTTTACTGCTATTTCAGTTTATTAAACAATTCTGTCAATCTAAATAATGTTAATTAGAATTAAATATGTTGTTGAAATTCCGGGTTTCAAAAAAAAAAACGGATAACCTGAAATGCATTTACTTTACCACTTTATTAAATGATTTTTTTCACTTTTTCGGAATTTTCTCAAAAATAGTTCAGACTATTTTCTTGAAATTTACTATATAAACTAAACATACAATGATCTACAACTTTTATTTAAAACATTTTTCTCGGAAAATTCATTTAAGGCCACTTTTGGGGGAGGGCTGGGGTTATGTTTTTCTCTAAATTGCTGTCATAGTTGATTATACAATTCTATCATCCAAAGAAAATTAATTAGAAATAAATAGATGGCTAAAATTCCGAGTTTGAAGGAAATCTGTATACCGGAAGTGCGCTTTTACTGAACAGGTTTTTTCTTTTCAGTTTACGACAAATTTCATTAAATTTGGTACAGAAACTATAAAATTTGTCAATTATAATTTTGAGAACTGGAGTAAGAGAAAGTTGTGTGAGTGTTTCACAACAGATTTTTATATTATAATTATATTAAATGCTGTCTTCACAATCATATTTTTATTAATTTATTTATTTTTATTTTTTTTTTTACGTGAACCCACTATTGACATATTATTATTCTTAAATTTTGGTATTTTATTATTTTTTTTAGTACACAGTAATCTGAAAGGAAATTTCTGTAACACTAACTTTCAGTAATCCTGTTGAGAAAAGGTTTTTTTCGCAACTGTTTGATCTTCAATGACATTACTATCCTCCCCAGTTCTTATATTAAAGAGGACCGTGTTTACAAAGGTCCCTGAGATATGTCTAAATGTATTTTGGATTTTTTTTGTTGTTGTTTTTCAGCGTAAACCTCGCCAACAGAATTGCCTTGCTTTACTCACCGCCCTTCAAAGAGATTTATTTTCTTTATCATGTTATACTTTCATTCCTTTTATTACTATATTATTTATTTATTTTTATCTCAACAATTGACTGAACCCTAATATTAAACATTTAAAGCAAAAAAAAAAAAAAAATAGACAAATCGTAATTATTTGACGAAATTCCGTCTTGCTTGATCAGGTGTTATCCTTTAAGTTTTGTATGCAATCTATATATATAAAAATTCAGCATCCGTATGTTTGTGGCTGCAAAACTCGAAAAGTAGTCGATGGATTGACTTGAAATTTTTACACAACGTTGCATTTCTTTATAAGAGTGTTTATATATACTTTTTACTCCGAAGTTCCCACAGAAAACGTTGGCAGAACTGACAGGGACTCAGTGAAACGTTGAGAATGGTAGCCACCTCTAGAAAAAAAACTCTTTCTCAATACTTATAAGTACCTCTATTCCCGACAGTTCCCCACGGAAAAAAAGGGGAAATTCCGACTTAAAATCCGTTCAAATTGGCATATTGGCGTTGGCCATTGCTTATTCAAGGTTATTGGCTAGGTAGGATGGAGGTAGAACAGCACGAAGGAAAAGGATCGTAAGTTTCGGCCTTTTTTTGAAAAAAATAAAAAAACTTAAATTCTTGCCAACGTTTCGACAAATATATTGTCTTTTTCAAGGCATAAAAAATAAAAAAATATAAACTATTAAATAATCTTTAAAACATATCAAAACTTGAAAACTTATGTATAAGAACAGGTTATACCGTCTTTAAGAACAGGTTATCTATCTTTAAACAATATTTAAAGAACAGCTTATACCAACACGACTATGACTGTAGAAAAAACAAACCTAACTCTGACAGCCACGTATATTGGACAAACGAAACAATATTTAAAGAACAGGTTATACCAACACGACTAGGACTGTAGAAAAAACAAACCTAACTTTGAAAATTATACATAAGTTTTCAAGTTTTGATATGTTTTAAAGATTATTTAGTAGTCTTTATTTTTTTATTTTTTATGCCTTGAAAAAGACAATATATTTGTCGAAACGTTGGCAAAGAATTTAAGTGTTTTTTAATTTTTTTCAAAAAAAGACGAAACTCACGATCCTTTTCCTGCATACAAGCAACTGGTCGAGGAAGTAATCTTCCGTAAGAACAGCGCGTTCAGCTCTTAAACTGTCCCTAAACATGCACTTCTCAGAAAACCCAATATATAACATTTCTAAAACATCAGGAATGGGAAAGGTTTTTCGGGCGTGCAAAATCATTGTATGGGATGAGTGTACGTACAATGGCTCATAAGAAGTCATTGAAAGCATTAGACCATACATTGAAAGACTTGCGAAATAATCAGGTTCCATTTGGTGGAGCATTGGTGTTACCAGCCGGTGACTTCAGGCAAACGCTTCCAGTGATACCTCGCTCAACACCAGCTGATGAATTGCATGCCTGCTTGAAATATTCAACTCTTTGGAGCACAGTAAAAAAAAAATCATTTAACAACGAATATGAGAGTTCAACTTCAAAACGATCCAACAGCTGGAATTGGGAAAAATCACCTTCCCATCTAATTTCTGCAACAGTGCACATTCAAAAGAAGAATTAGTAGACAGGGTATTCCAAAGCATCGAAACAAATTATCAAAATCAGGCATAGTTAAGCCTAAAAATCAGACTGAGCCATAGCGAAGCGTGATCGGGTTAGCTAGTATATTATGTAAAACAGCGGGGAAATTATATTAAATCAGTTATACTCCATGATATTTAAGATTTGGGAAAAAGAAATAATGCCACAGGAATGCGGTACTAATTTAATATTCTCCATATACAAAAAAGGTGATAAGCTCCAATGTAAAAATTATCTTGGCACTTCACTCCTAAGCGTAGCTTATAAAATATTTTCTAATATATTGGCAAAAAAACTTAACGTTTTTGCTGAAAATGTGCTTAACGACTATTGTAATGGCATCCAGCAGAGAGAAGAGAGGCTCTCTCTGGTTAACAGAGACTACTCTCTGACTTAGAGTGGGAGAACCTGTGTATATAAGCCAGTGAGAATCTATCTAGAGGATATCTATCAGATTCAACCATACATCGCCTCCCACCTTTTATTCTATCAGTTTCATTATAGTCCAATGCAGTTTATGTAAACTTATAGCTACATTATAACAGTGTCTTCATATCTCGTGTTCGCGGTAGGGCGGGGGGGTGGACTGTATAAATTAGATTTTGTTATAAGTTTACTAAGGGTGGTTTAATGTATAAAGGCCAGAGATATAACATCAAAGGCTTACCTTTCTTGGCAGTCTTCAGTGGCTCAGCGGAGAGAGATGGCGTTCCTGTACGGCGGTGCGAATTAATTCGGTCCCTTCCCGTACTTGGAATTCCTGTAAGAACAGAAGAGAATAGCTGCGACGGCCAAGGCGATGATGTATCTCTCTGGTGACGTGATAACTCAGCGGGTACCAATTAATGAGGGTGCAGCTGCAGAGAATGGCACTGCACACGTAATCCCTTATGCAAAGGGCCGAACGAGAATTAAACTTGTCTTTAGAGAAAAGTACGAAAAATATAAAACCTTCACTTCGAGTTAAATCGAGAATAAGTACTCTTAAAATACACTTTGCAGTTAGAGAAAAAACATACGAGAAATACGAAACCTTCAATTCGCATGAAGTCGAGAGTGCGTACTACCTAGAATAATTAATTGTGGCTTAATTAGCTAAGTAGGGGCAAGTGACCAGGAGACAGCCGATTGTAGGCGGACGGTGTCGAACATACCGCCCACCTAAAATCGCGAGATTTTACAAAACAAGAGGAAGAGCAGAGACAAATCGCGGATGGGGGAAAGGAGAGGAAGGAGGATAGGGAGAAGGAAGTTGAGGAGAGAGAGAGGCTCACTCCTCAACGGGGAGAGGAATGAGGTTGCGTACGGGGCGAGTGACCACCCCGTCGGAGGTGCGCACGGAAGCCACTCGGGGCACCTGATCGGGGCCAGGATGCAGAGAAAGTATTCGGCCTACCGGCCAGGACAGTGGAGCGCAGTTGCTGGATTTGATCATTACTATATCGTCTACCGCGGCGAGAGCACTGGGGCGGTTCCATTTCGCACGCTGGATGGACGTGTTGAGGTATTCGCGGGACCAGCGCCTCCAGAAGGTCTGCAGAACGCGCTGGAGCACCTGCCACCGATTGCGAAGGGACGAGGTACCTGGGAGAGGAGTCTCAGGGAGAGCTAAGAGAGGTGCTCCGATCAGGAAGTGTCCAGGGGTTAGATAACCCGCAGACTCGTTGGGGTCAGTGGCTACCGGGACGAGCGGACGGCTATTTAAAACAGCCTCGATGCGGGCGAACAGAGTAAAATATTCCTCTGCCGTGCAAGGGCGATCACCTATTACACGTACCAGCAACCTTTTCACGGATTTCACCCCAGCCTCCCAAAGGCCTCCGAAATGGGGTGCGTAGGGGGGGTTGAAACGCCAGGTGATCGAACGCGTCGAGAGGTGCTCATCTATCGCACAGGAAGCCGCGGCGAGGAATTCCTGCACGGTTTTCAGTTGTTTGGCGGCGCCTACAAAGTTGCGGCCGCAGTCTGAGTAGATGCAAATGGGCAAGCCCCGACGGGCCACAAATCGATCTAACGCTGCCAGAAAACATTTAGTTGAAAGCTCCGAGGCAAACTCCAGGTGTAACGCTTTGGTGGCGGAACAAACAAATAGACATAAATAGCCCTTGGCGATTGCATACGAGCGAAGGGTGGAGCTGCGAGTTGGGAAAGGCCCAGCAAAGTCGACTCCGACATGAGCGAAAGGGCGCGCGGGCGACACCCGATGCTCGGGCAAAGGGGCCATCAGTGGTTGGTAACTTCGAGCCCTGAAACGGCTACACGTGAGGCAGCGATGAATTGTCTGGCGTAGCAGAGAGCGCAGCGAGAGGATCCAATACCGTGAGCGGATGGAAGGCAGCACGGTATTGGGGCCGGAGTGCAGAAGAGCCAGATGATAATGCGAGCAGAGCAAGGACGACACATGCGCCTGTTTAGGCAATAGTAAGGGGTGTTTGGAATGGAACTGGAGCGAGGAGTTGGTGAGTCGGCCGCCCACCCTGACAAGCCCGTCTCGATCCAAAAATGGAGACAAGCTGGCGAGTGAGGAGCGAACAACCACGCCCGCACGAAGGTTACGAATTAGCTCGACAAAATAATAATGAGCCTGCGTGAGGCGAATGATCGCAAGTTCGGCATGTTCGAGCTCCGAAGGAGACAACGGGACGAGAGTGGAACCACGTTCCGACGGGGTTCTGCGAGAGTTGACTTGGAAACGGTTTAGCCAGGCGAAGATGCGCCTGAGCTTGACCCACGAAGCGAAGCGTTGGATGTGGCAGAGAAGATCGTTCGATGGGGATGAAGCAGTCACCATACATTGTGAGGAAGAGACCTCGGCTGGCTCGCAATTTGATGAGGAGCCCACAAAGGGAGGAGGCCACTCGTGTAGCGGGGAAGTCAGGAACTCAGGACCATGCCGCCATAGCCGCTGATTATCGGCTTTCATAAAGTTGTGAGGACTTATCGCACGGGTGGACAAGTCAGAGGGGTTCTGGGCTGTTGGGACATGTGCCCATTGAGCCTGGGGAACTAGCTCATGTATGAGGGCGACTCGGTTCGCCACGAAGGTATTGAGTAGATGAGGTGGGGTGTTTATCCAATGTAGGACATCCAGCGAGTCTGAAAAGAGGTGTGGTCGAGAAGAGGAACGCATGAACTCTGAGCTGCGTAAAGAAGTAAACAACCGACTTAACAACACAGCCGCGCATAACTCCAGCCGAGGGATGGTGAGAACCTTCAGCGGCGCCACCCGAGATTTAGAAACCCATAGGGTAGGGTACACATGATTACTGTCCCGGAAGAGGATGTATAGTGAAGCCGCGTAGGCTTGGGCGGAGGCGTCACAGAAACCCACTATGTCCCGGCGAGCGGAAGCAGAGTGGGGGATGTGACGGGGAATGCTGAAGTTAGTGATGAGTGGTAACTGCTGAACCAGCGTTGCAGCAGAGGCATGGAGGGGCACAGGGAGGAGCTCGTCCCAGGGTAGCTGCGCGAGCCACAGTTGCTGGAGCAGGATCTTTAAGGTCGTAGTAATTGGGGCTAGATACCCCAAGGGGTCAAACACGCGCGCTATGTAGCACAAGAGGGTGCGCTTTGTGATGTCTCCCTCAAAAGGAGACAGAGAGAACCGAAACACATCGGTACTGGGATCCCACAGGATGCCCAGAATCGGAACCGCGTGTTCGTTCGCGTCGAAGGGAATGGCACAACATTCAGGATTCTCCTGCCATTTTGCTAGGAGAGCGGGGGAACTAGAGGCCCACTTCTTTAAAATAAAACCGCCTTTCAAGAGTAGTTCTTCTAGTTGCTGGCGAAGCATTTGGGCTGTGGCGATGTCTGGGGCACCAGCGATAACGTCATCCACGTAGGTGCATTCCCTCAGAGCCCGAGAGGCAAGAGGAAAGGCTGCACCTTCATCGTCGACTAATTGCAGCAAAACGCGTTGCGCTAGAAAGGCGGAAGGCGTTAAGCCGTAGGTGACTGTGTTGAGTTCCATTTCCTTAATGACCGAATCGGGGGAGGGACGCCACACGATGTGCTGATGACACCGATCCTCCTGACGCACCAGCACCTGGCGGTACATTTTCTCAATGTCCGCCGATAACGCTACAGCGTTTAAGCGGAAAGAAAGTAAGATGGTTGAAATATCACGCTGAAGCTTAGGGCCGGCCAACATACAATCGTTCAGTGACGTGGAGTGAAGATCCTTGGCAGAGGCATTGAAAACGACCCTGATCTTGCGGGCTTCGTTTTGACCTTTCGTGACCACATGATGCGGAATAAGGTATTTCGACGAGGATATCGCGAAAGACATGTGTTGAAGATGGAGGTACTCCTTCATGAAGTCCTCATATTCCTTGTGGTGCGCAGGATGGCGGTGCAGCTTACGCTCCAAATTAATGAGTGAGGCTCTAGGGGGAAAGGCGTTAGCGGCCAGCGGCGGATAACCGCGCTTGAATGGTAAAGCGACCACATAACGCCCATCAGGGTTGCGGGTATGGGTTTCCCGGAAGTGCTGTTCAACCCAATCATTGTCGGGGTTGGCAACACGAGGAGAAGGAATTTCTTCTAGCTCCCAGAATCTTTGCAACTGACCAGCAAGGTCACAGGTAGCGTGCAACGAAGTTACGCGCGAGGGCGGATCATTGAGATTGAGCGCTCCTAGAATGACCCATCCGAAATGAGTAGAGATAGCGGAGAGCCCATGGCTCGTGTCAACGGGAGCGTTGGCACACAACAGCAGAGGGAACACATCAGCTCCAAGCAGCAGGTCCACATGAGAGGGTGTACCGAGGGTGGGGTCGGCCAGCGGCAGATGCGCAAAGCGATCGAGAACTGATTTAGGCACAGGCCGTGCCGGTAATAGAGCGGCAATGGAAGGCAACACTAATGCTTGTATGGGCAATTGAAACCCATTGATGCGCGAATGCAACGCGAAATGGGCAATGCCAGAAGCGGCAACGGGGGAGTTACCGACCCCAGTAACTTGAGCGCGTGTGGGTGTTGACATGAGGCCTAAAAACTCGGCGCAAGGGCGAGTGATGGCCGAAATTTGGGAGCCGGGGTCAAGAACTGCACGGACTGTACGAGGGTGGCCGAATGAATCCAAAACTTGGGCATTGAGCGTGCCCAGCAATACTTGAGGAAAACGAGGGCCGGTGGCACTGAAAAAGCAGGCTTGACCAGAAGTACCAGGGTTCGCGGGAGCAGCAGAAGCGACAGATGTTTGCACTTTCGGGACAGGCTGAGGGTTGGATGCGGGCGCCGGATCGGCATGTAGCAGTGAATGGTGTCGGTCTGAGCCGCATAGCCGACATACATTACGCGAGTTGCACTGCTGGCGCATGTGCGAGCCCAAGCAGTTAAAACATCTGCCATTGGCGCGAGCAACTTCGTATTTTTGTGCCAAGGAGAGTGATTGAAAATCCGGGCAAGTCGTCAATGCGTGTGCGGCCTTGCACAAACTGCAAGCGAGAATGGAAGCTTTCGACGGAGTTCCGCTTGGAGGATTCCTCCTAGTAACTGCGGAATTAACCATAAATACTCGCCGAGGCGGGGCTTTGAATTCTTTGGGGGGCGCGGGGGAACGCGTATTTACATGGTCAAGAGGTTGTAACTCTAATGTCTGGACCTGAGATACCACGAAGTCCATTAGCTGCTGGAAGGAAGGAATGCCCGTGGTGGCAATCCTGTCTTCAAATTTTTGAACCGTAACGCTGTCCAAATTACGGATGGCCAAAGAGAAGAGTAAGAAATCAGCAAGGTCGGGTAGCGCCATGGCCTGAAGGGCATTCACCGAATTTCGGTGGATATTGAGAAATTCCTTATAGCTGGCCAAAGAGGGGGAGGACATCTTCTTGAAACCCGAAAGGCGTGAGAAGTACATGGACGCTATCCTTCTAGGATTGGAGTAGCGAGCCTTGAGAGCCTGAAAGGCCACCGGGTAATTATCCTCGGTTATAGCGATGCCAGAAATTACCGAGGCTGCCTCGCCGGACAGAGCCGATTTGAGATATTGGAATTTCTGAACATCGGAGATGGTCATACACTGATGTACCAGAGACGTGAACAGGCTGAGGAATTCCGGCCATTGTTGAATGTCCCCGCTAAATGGAGGGATCCGGATCCTTTCTAGAGGATGGAACGGCGTACTGGAAGCGCCTTGAGGTGTTGGAGCGGGGGCAGAAGGAGTCGAGGGCTCCTGCTTCTTAAGAGTGAGAAAGTGCGCCTCTATATTGACCACCAGGTCAAGAAAGGCGTTCATTACCTGATTTATCTCCACCTGGTCCCTTTTCTCTAGAACGATATTGAGGTCCCGCAACTTCCCCTGAACGTCATCAAAGTTGAGGGAGAGGGGGCCCAATTTGGCCACATAAACTTGCAACTTGGCTAGCTGTGCGAGCTGGAATGTCTTCACTCTGTCATATATACCGGTAACCTGTGCGAAAATAGCATCACGCTCGGCCAAGAGCCGCTGAGCGGATTGCAGTACCTGAGTATAGCTCGAGGGAGATTCTCCTTTAACAGTGGGTTCTTTAGCCATGCCGAAGAGTAAAATAGACAGGCGTTGCGAGAATGAAGTCGCGAAATGCGAGTGTGAAAACCGAAAATGGCCCAGAGAATTACAAAGGAGCAGAATTAAGAAATAGTTGAGATAGGGGTGAAGAGATTAACAGATTGAGAATGTGTAATTTTAACGAGTATAAAGACGCAAGAGTGCCGATATATTACGGCAACAATAAATAAAAGGAAAAAAAAGATAATTTAATAAACGGGATAGGAAGTGATTAACTATTACAAAAAAAAACAACGAAAGAATAAACAATTTAAAGAGCTTAGTTAATAACAGAAGAAAAAAAGGTAAATAAACAGAAGAATTAAAAATACGGAAGTAGCAGGTAAACACGGCTAGTCAAAATAAACAAATAGTAAAGTTAGTTAGTAGATAAAGGGATTAGAGGTATTAATGTTAATGAAATTACTGATGAATGAAAGCGATCGAATACGCTCGAAGACCCCCGAAGAATACCGGAGCTTGTTTTGAACTGACTGCGAAATTCTATGATATTTGAAAGGCGGACTTAGACCCGGGCTACTAAAAGAATAATCTAGGGCTATTTTTAGCTAGAACTTTGAATACAAGCAAATAACTTCACTTTATTTTAACAAAAGATAACGAATTTATTTGAAAGTGAACAGAACAAAAAAACTCAAAAATAGAAAATAGAGATGAAAATTTATGAAATTTACTCTTATTACCGCATATCTGGCCCGGAACGACCAAATAC
>JAAEAF010000108.1:0-148999 GCA_011037195.1 Triatoma infestans | reverse complement strand
TTTATATGAAACATATTTTCCAAAAAAATTATTTTAGGCAGTTCTGAGAAAATGTGACGTTAAATTTCAAATGTTATATGATGTTAGTTCAATGTTTTAGGCGCTCTCTTCTGAAATACGATGTAATCACTTCTACTAACTGCCCACCTGTCCTATATTTATGTTAGAAAACTGAGTACAATTTGAAGCTTAAAGTCGGTTTCACATCAGACTTTTTTTTTTTTTGTGGGTTTATGGATAATAATTAGACAATGAAAAAAATGCTAGATAAAATTCTTGTTTGGCTCTCTAAAAATGGTTTTATTGCACCACGTATCGACTTAACAAAATTTGAACTTATTTTTCTAATTACCTAATGATCATTTTTTATGAAGCTTTTTTGTAAACTAATTTTTCAATTGAATGTTTAATATATAATAACAGTTCAGCGTTGAAATGAACCTGTTTTTAGTCTCCAATTTTCATATTTTCTTAAATGGTTCGACTTTTTCCATTTTCGAATCACTTAAGAAACCGTAAAAAGAGATTTAATTGGAACTACTGCATTATATTATTATAGAGATAATCAAATACTTTAAGGTGAAACTGATGAAGGCCATAACAACAACATTTAGCCACGTTGGACCTTTGTTTAACTCATAATTAACAGGAAATATAAAAACTGGAGACTAATAATTAGTTTAACTAGCCTCTGAATCAAAATACTAATACTTATTTCAACACCTGCTAGTTAAAGGAAATATCTAAGACTCATTTTGACTTTTCACCTTATTTCCAGATGAATTACACCCATGGAGATAGACATAGTCGGGCAAGTCAGTCAAGCGTTTTAATTGGCGTTGCAAAGTGCTCATTTTTTTAATTATCAGAGGAAACATATGTTGTAACATCCATGCGAAATCTGATGAACTGCATAAACTAGAAAAGTACATTATAAATTTTTAACCTATTGTTGCCAAAATCACTCGATTTATACTTAGTAAATAAGTATTAAGAGAAATCAGTCAATGAAAGTTAGACTCTAGTTGGAAAATAAGTTACCTCAAACAATATAGTTATAAAAGAAAACAGTAGGTTTTTTATTTTGAAAAAGAGATTTAATTCTCTTAAAAAAGATTACTTTCCGAATCATTCGCTTAAAAAATGATAACTGACCTCTTAATGTAATTTTGAACAAACAAATAAAGTTCAACGCAATAACGCCTCGATTTTTTATAATTTATTGATGTGTTTGATATTCTTTCAGCATTTGTTCCTAAAGAATTATATAATTTCGCACCTTCTTCTATTTGCATCAGTTCTTGGCTAGAAATGTAATATATAAATCAGTATCTTTCTTCAGAAATACCAATAAAAAATTGAATAAACCTTTAATTCTACAAACCTTGCCATTTTAAAGAGAATATCTAAATGTTTGTATAAAAGCGAGCCGCAATCCCATCGTTTTCCGAATAAATAAATGTCGCAACATTTATTTATCGATGATAAAGATTTTAGGGTAATATCAAGAATCTGCGATCCTTCATAACATTTTACATAGCTATCATTGGGAAAGTGTATTTGTTTTACATTCACTTCACCCCTACAGTTGAAAAGTATACAATTTTTGAATTCGTTGCTTTCTGAAACATAAGTAAGACTGTTATTTAACGGGACATTAAAAACATTCGATCAGAAAGACAATCCTTCCATCTTTATGCCTTCTTATTCTGAAAATAATAATAATAAAGGATCAATAATCATTGGTGAAATCTGGAAGTAAAAATAAGGATAACGACGACAGTAACAGCAAAATCAAGCATTTTAAGAAAATGGTTAACATGATATATTCTTGAAAATTTCGAATATCAAACTCATCTGGGAGACGGTGAAGAAGGACGTGCTTTCTTATTAAAAAATGAGGGTAAGACAACTGAAAGAGGTCATTATTATTCAATAATAAATAAACTTATTAGAACTATGCACAAACTTTTCAAGAGAAAAGCTAGACATAGGAGGTGTACTAATGTCATTATTAGCCTAACAAAATCCTCACCTCAAGATAATAGAACTACTTGCAAAGAAATTTTGTCTTTACTTATCACAGACTCTGTAATTATCATAGACTTACAACTGACGCCGAAATTAAAGCATGAATAGATGCTGGCCATGATCTTTATTTGCCCAAGGTCATAATATACAAAACTATAACAAATCCAGTTGTAACGTATGCTAATGAGACATGGATACGTCTAAAGAGAGCAAAAGGTTGCTTCGGCTTTGGGAGAGGAGGCCCTGAGAAAGGTATCTGGCCCACATCTTGGAAACGGACAAAACGTGTCAGAAAACAATTAGAATTATACCAGTCGTGCAGGTAAGAAGATATCATGACTTTTATAAAGATAAGTCGTCTTCGTTGGTTAGGTCATGTAGAGAAAATCGAGGAAGATAAACTGCCCAAGAGGCTTTTCTATTGTCGGCGCGGTGAAGCTCGGCGGAAAGAAAGACCTTGCCTGCGTTAGCTGCACTATCTCCAAGACAATTTATCCCAATGGATATTATATGGTGGAGAATAAAGGCCAGAGACAGGAACGCCTGGCAGAAGCTTGTGGACGAGGCCCGGGTCCTTTATCAAGCCGCGCCAAAGAAGAAAAAAAAGACTCTCTATAAATGTATTACGTGATGTAAAAAAGATTTAATACTCAATTATTTATTTTATATGAATTTTAATGCTGAAATTCTTTTTATGTTGGTTGGAACAAGAGTTTTGTAATTACACATTAATTTCAAACATAACATAGTTATTTATTTTCAAAAGCAATCACTAATTATTCTCCTTGCTACTTAAATACAAAAACAAATTAATTGTAAAGCTGGCAAAAATAAACATTGCGAAGATTATTTCATTCATAGAATAATCTGAAATTATCATAATTTATTTAATGTAATATAAAAATACATACCTTGAAACTCCTCATTGATTTTATTAAAAGTAAAAACAGATTCATCCATATTACTTGCAAAATGCAATAGATGGAATCGCGGATCGTTAGAGATAACATAAAATCAAAGCAAAATTTTCACTTTTATAGTTTTAATTATTCAACTCTTTTTTTCGAGATCCCTTATTTTCAAATATTAGTAAACATAATAACCTTCCACTCTTGTAATTGGCGGTAAATAAAGTTAGGTACATGGGGAAGGTGCATTCAGTATTTTATAACTCATCATGTAAAAAATTTAGTTTCTGCAACTGAAATATAAATATAAAAAATATAAGTATATTCCCATAGATAACTTTGACATTGTGTTTACGAAGGTAATATCGACTTGAGACAGATCGAATACCGTCACATGTAAATCTCTGTAGGGAGTGTTTGTTTCGGCCAGTGATTCATTATTCATTCGGCCAACAGGAAGGTTCTGATAATGGTTGATCTGGATGTTGAGTACCAATTGGTTTTTTAGAATTCTTAGTCATTTAGAAGGGCGGTCAATTTAAGAATTTTTATTTTGTGCTATATTTAGAAATTATTGCTACAAGTTTATTATTAATAGGTTTATAATTAATCAAAAATTACCTAGTGTTTCTAAAAGTGGAACCGAAAATTAGAATGTGACTGAATTTGGATTTTTGAAATAATTTTTTTAAAATATAAAAGTTGTTATTTAAAAGGTCAGTATTTTCAGAATATTATTTTATTTTAAATCAGCCTCTACAAGTAAAGTGAAAGTTACAATATGCCTTAGATGCCAGATCTGTAGAGGGAGTGTCTATAGCTACTATAGCATAAACTCCAGCAATCTAAAACAATTATTGTGCTCGCAAAAGTCAGTATTTGTATGTAAAAAGTACGCCTGAAAGCGTAAGGTTTGTGAGTGAGAATGTAGTTTGCAAAGTGCAGAAAATGTAAGAGTCTTGAGAGAATGCGTTTGCTTGTGAATTAGAGATTGCTGTGGCTATATCCTAGCAATTGCAAATATAAATCGCCTGTAGCCCGAGATAGGGTCAGTATAGAAGTTATTAGCCTAGGCTACCCGCAGGGACACCAGATTCATGAAGAAATAAAGCTAGCCCACTTCCACCTGCGGGTATAATTTGTTTTATCTGAAGGTACTTTTTAGTTATCCAAGCATTTTAATGAAAAAGGAATTATGAAAAGTTCATTATGCATATGTAGAATTATGTGTTCTGAGACATAATAAGTTAAGTGGTTAATTCAAAGAACTAATAAAAATATAAAGAATTCTGTTTAAACAATGTTACGTTTGGCCATTGTTAATAAGCAAGCAAAATGTTTGGTTGGGGCAAAAAAAAAATACTTTGAAAATTATAAAGGTTTTTTCTTTGGCCCAAGCCAACCAACATTTTGTTTGTTTTATGAAGAATTCTTTATGAAAAACATTGGCGTCAATAATACGCAACAGTAAACAAGATCAATAATCTTGATATTTGTTTTATTCATGATATAAAAATTAATTATTGAAAATGTATTGTAATTTGATCTAGATTCTCGATCTTTACTTATAGGAGTGAACAATATGCCAGCCTACCATTCTTCATTTTTGGATTACAGTCAGCAAGTAGGAAATATGGCCATTCTTCCACTGAGGACGCAATACAGAGGTCCCGCTCCCACTACAGATAAAGATATGGATATTATCGATGAAGCTATTTACTATTTTAAGGCTAATGTATTCTTTAGAACATATGAAATTAAAAGTGAAGCTGATCGAGTGTTAATCTACATAATACTGTATATTACAGAATGCTTGAAAAAATTACAAAAATGTATATCGAAAAGTGATGGCTTGAAGGAAATGTATACTTTGGCAATATCAAAGTTTGATATTCCTGGTGAACCGGGGTTTCCTCTTAATTCAGTATATGCAAAACCTGCTACATCAACTGAAGCTGATCTTATGAGACAATATTTACAACAAATTAGGCAAGAAACAGGTGTACGTATTTGTGACAAAGTTTATGGTGAAGATGGAAAGCCTTCCAAATGGTGGCTCTGTTTTGCTAAAAAGAAATTTATGGATAAGTCACTCTCTGCCCCTGGCCAGTAAATGTGATATTCTATATTTTGCAAAGATTAAGTTGTGAATTTTAATTGCAACGGTTTATTAAAATTATAAATATCAAATGCTAAACCGTTTTATACAGCTAGCATTGAATATTTAACTACATAATATTGTAATAAACTCTAAAGAATAAGGAGTAAAATAATAAACACTAAATGTTAACGTAATGCCAAATTATTGTAGAAATAGATTTTTATTCAACATATCATATGTTTTATAATATTAAAATCCCTCTGCAGCTTCAACTTCACTTTCCTCAAATGGATTTGCCTAAAAATAACAAAGAATTATTGAAAGAAGTATTAAAGAAATTACAATGACCACAATATAAAAAGTATTACCTTTACTTCTCCTCGTTTGTGGAAGCATTTTATAAATTTATAAGCTTTTTCACAAGGATCTGCATCGTCTAAAATCGACATTTGCATTTATGATGTTCATTAAAACGTCAAATTTAACAAAGCTATTTAATCATCAGAGACATTTTCCGTGGTAGCCTGCTTCATTTTGTGATCATCATGAAGCAGGCTACCACAGAAAATGTCTCTGATGCTTTCCAGCTCTGCGGAACCAACCACCACAAAGCTATTTAATCTTGATAAAAATTAAGCTGTCCGATCTTTCTATCAACCTCTTATTTGTTAACCCACAGTCAAAAATCAAGTTTTTCACTCTAAATATATAAGGTTATTAAATGAAATTTGAGCAAATTTTACCTAATTACTCTAGTTTTGTCGTTCCGATGGTTAATATTTTTATCTTCCTATCTGTAATAAGCCTGAATTACCGAAAATATTTTACAAAATTTGGAATAATACACAAAGGGAAGGGATTGGAATATTGTAAGAGAATGGGATTTTACTTTCTCTTACTCCTAGTAAGAAGATTGTAATCGTGTCAAATTTTCGATATCAAGTTTTCACCGGAAATTCATGTTTAGAGGTCCCCTGAACTCAACAAAAAAAATCTGATGTGAAACACTCAGACAACTTTCTCTTCTTCCAGTTTTCAAAGTTGTAATTGTCAAATTTTATAGTTAGTGTACCAAATTTAATGAAATTCGGCGAAAACTGAAAAAACTTCAGTAAAAGCGCACTTCCGGTTTACTAATTTTCTTGAAATTCGGAATTTTGCCCATCTATTTGTTTCTAATTAATTTGTTTGGATGGAGGATGTAAAATCAACTATGGTTATAATGTATATCAACTGTAAACATAACCCCACACCGCCCCAAAAGCCCCCTTAAATGACTTTACTTGGAGATATAAAAGTTGTAGCTCTTGATATGTATAGTTCACATTCCTAATTTGAAGAAAATCTTTGGAGCCGTTTTCAGAATATTTGTTCAAACTCGGAATTTCAACAACACATTAATTCTAATTAATATTATTTAGATGGCAGAATTGTAAACTGAATAGCACTTTAGAGGAAAACCTAACCCCACCCCTTCCCCAAAAGTACCCTTAAAAGATTTTTCTCAGAGAAATTTTTTTAAATAAAAGTTGTAGATTTTTCTTTGTGCAGTTGATATCGCAAATTTGAAGACAATTGTCAGAGCCATTTTTGAGAAAATCAAAGAAAGTGAAAAAAAGCATTTAGTAAAGTGGTTCCTGGTTGAGGAATTTGTCAGATGACCTACTTTCGGATCCTATGGTGATACCTGAACGGAATATCAAGTTTGATCTTACTACGATTTTTCGTTTTTGAGCTAAAATATTCACACACACACACTCACAGACTGTTTTCTAAAAACCACTTTTTTGGACCCAGGGGACCTCAAAACGGATATTTCCGGTGAAAACTCGATATCGAAAATTTAGCACGATTGCAATACTTCCTCTTAAAAGAGAAAGTAAAAAGTGGTTTTTAGAAAATGGTCTATGGTTGTAAGTGTATATATATTTTCTATGTTTGTGAACAGCATAGCTCAAGCGAAATATCGCATAAAGTTCAAAGTTGATATTCCGCTTAGGTATCACCAAGGGATCCGACAGTAAGTTGTCAGTCAAAATTCTTCAATTGAAAGTACCATTTTACTTAATAGATTTTTCAGTTTTCTGTAATTTTCTCGAAAACGGCTCCAACAATTACTATTAAACTGTATATATCAACTACACGTACAAAGAGCTACAACTTTTATTTGAAACATTTCTCCGGGAAAACTCATTTAGGATACTTATGGAAATGGGGTGGGGTATGGTGCACTCTAAAATAGGTACTATTTCAGTTTATTACACAATTCTATCAACTATATAATATTAATGAGAATGTTGTCGAATTTCCGAGTTTAAAGAAAATCGTTGAACAAAAGTGCTTTTTTTTGCAGCAAAGTATTTTTCAGGTTTCTGGTGTTTTCTCTAAAAGGCTCCAACGATTTTTTTTAAACTAAGCATATGAACTACACATATAAAGAGCTATAACTTCTATTTCAAACATTTCTCCGGGTAAACTCATTTAAGGAGTATCTTGGAGGAGGATGAGGTATGTTTTCCTCTAAAGTTATCTTAGTTTATTATACAATTTTAGTATATAAACAAAATTAATTAGAAATAAATAGATTGCCAAAATTCCGAACTTCAAGAAAATTAGTAAACGGTTAGAGCGTTTTTACTGAACAATTTTTTCGATTTTCTGCATAAAATCACCGACGAATTTCATTAAATTCGATGTAGTAACTATAAAATGTGCCAATTACAATTTTAAAACTGCAGTAAGATAAAGTTGTTTGAGTGCTTTATACGTTTATACTGCGTTTTTCTACTAGAGAAGTTAAGGAGGAGTGCCGCCAAACTCATTTTTTACTATATTGATTGAACGTTTTGGCAAAAAGTATATGACTAAAATTGTAGGGAAAGAAATTTAGGGTATACTTCCCTTAATGGTGGCCTCAGTACCGCGCGAAAATAGAATAGTGATCCACTTATTTTCCAGTTTGACCGGCTAAGGGTTCTTTTTTTGGCCTCACGGAGGGTAAGGGAGCAGAGCCCCCCGTGTAGAGATTACTGAAGGTCCGTAAAATATTAAAAAACTATTCTAATAAAAACTATAAGCATTACTCTACAGTACACTGAAGGGACCACCATAAATAAATTATTACAGAAATTACAATATGCATTTTTCTCGTGTCTAATCCTGATGGAGTTGTGTAAACAAAAAGGTCAGTAATTTTTTGGGGGACTACTGCTGTCTCGGTTGACCAGGCTTTTCCTTTCATTGATGAATCTGTTTATTTTTATATTTATAATTCAAAATTTAATTTGTTCCTATTTTTCTTTATTTTCAAAATTCAGCTTATTTTTAAAGTTACATTTGCAAGGCACACTTTATTATTTTTTTAATTAAAACATTCTTATTAATGTATACTGAAGACAGATGTGGCGATTTTCATACAATTTTTCAAACATACATACAACAATCAATGACGATATGCCAATTTCTAAATAGTTTTTAGAATAATAAAGCAAATTTAATTACCTATATTTAGACAATGTTTAAGATTATTTTTTATTGCTTTGAGGAAGTTAGAAATAGGAATGTACTCCATAAATGGTTGAAACCTATCTTTCAGGTAATTTCCATCTTTATCCATCTGAAACAAACACTATTAATTTTTAAAAACATTTTTGTTTTAAAAGTGCCCTAAAGATTAAAAATGAATTCAATCATATCTTTAAGAAAACAGAAATCGAAAGCATAATTGAAGTTAAATCAATTTACTACAATTTTACCAAATTTATAATTTGTAATATTATATTGCAAAATAATATTATATTACAGTTACTCAAGGATGAATGATCAATAATGTATTCAAAAACTAATCAATCAATTCTTTATTGTTTTTAAGACACATCTTTTAGCATATTCAAAAATTAATAAGATAATGCATTAAGCCAAATCCTCAAACAAAATCAGTAATTAAGAAATGAATTTTTAAAGAATCTAGATCACAAGCTACTTTCTTTTTTCTTGCTGTACACATTTTTACCACCTTAATATTAAAGAGGTGGTGGAACCTTGGAAAATTGAAATGGAACTTCATAGAAAACAACTCCCGAGAAAACATTAAAATCAGATTTCTTGAATGAGGGCAATAATTTATAAGAGAACTATTGCCATGTTGTGAAAAGTCATTAGTAGGTACGGAATTTATTTCCTAATAAATAGAGTACAAAACGAACCATGTGGAATTCTCTTGTGGCACAATTCTCTTATCACATTATTCTAAAAAGTTAATGATTCCAAAACATTATTCTTATCATATTAAAATAAAATTACTACATACGATTATCGTTTTTACCGTAAAGCAGTTAACATACATATTTTAATTTATAAATAAAAGAACTTGCTCAAAGGCTCCAAAACATATATTATAGGCAAAATAACTTCACATTCTGTCACGAAGCAGCTTCCTCCAGTAAAAGTGAATATGAAGAAAATGGTTTAAGATAAAAAAAAAAAGTATCATTCGAAAACCGTCAATAACGATATGGTGGACACAATCTTTGATACTTAATTATGCTACAGATATCCAACTATAGGAAGTATCCTCATTTGGACACATTATTTCAGAATCATGTCTATTCTTTACTGTATATTATTTTATAATCGTTTAGCTCATAATTGTAGATGTTACTCTTTATCTTATAATTAAATAAAATTGTATTGTAAAGGAATTTGCATTGAAGAGTTAAGAAAAATCCTGTTAACTCAAGTAGCTTGTGGAACTACAGTGTTGTTCTATGAATTGTTTAACTCAGTTTTACCGAATCCATTAATCTCTTTCAGAAAATGAGACTCTAAATAAAAAGTGATTTAATCCTTGTATTGTAAAAGCTTCAACACAGTAACCTAGTTACAGAATATTCGAAATAAAAATAATTATTCATCAGTAAGCATTAAAAATTGTTTTAATATTGCCAGTTTAATCTCTCTAAATATCTCCGATCGATATTTTTCTGAAATTATATTTTCTTTTTCCGAAATTTTTAGATTTCGTTAATTTCAACGTGATTTGCTGTTTTTATAGTTAAAAGATTGCCCACAAATTATTAATATAAATAAATAACACAATTGAAAGTATTGAATTCATCTAAGTTCTCTATAAGAATTGCTTACCAATCTGTACCTCTGTAACATGCAATGTAAGTAACATTTCCCTGCATGATTATCAACTTCTTTTTCAGAAAACAGGGCCAATATTTGGACTAAAAAAAAAGTGATTCTGACTAGAAAATTATTAAATTAAAACAAATAAGCTAAATAAGAATGTATTGAAAATTATTACTTTGAAAAACAAAATTTTAAAAAGTAAATGTTTTGGGTATATAGAAAAGAGATGCACATATGTAATAGATATTCAAAATAATGCTGTATACTTATGTGAACAAAGAACATAAAAGACATAACATTTCGTCTAGAAGTGAATATTAGTAAGATAAGTGTTATTAAATTGAGTATGTTAATATTAAACAAAATTAACTCCATTAGTTACCCATATTCACATCCTGTCTTTCGGAACAATATCTAGAGGATTCTATAAAACTTGCTTTAAATGAAGCAGTTTTGTTACGAGGTTGCTCAGCAGCTTTTGTTCTTTGAAGCTAGAACAATTTATTCCTCTTAGAAATGAACATAATAAATTCTTAACACTAAGGAATTTACTTACAAAAACTAGATTTAATTGACCAAACCAGAGAAAAACTGTGATCATGAAAACTCTAGAAAACATTCTTTGAAAATCTAATTTTTATTTTATAATTAAAACAATATTAAATGAGACATTTCTTGGGAAATGTGAAACACAGTTTTATCAGCGGAAATCAAACGGCAATATTTTTAGTATAATTAGCCGGATGTTATTATGTTATCTGATGTTTATAGGATTTGCTAGGAATACCTTGAATAGAATAATGGTAAGTTTTTAAATTCTCTCGTTTCTAGCGAAATATTTTGGACACTTGAATAGTTTTGTGTTCCCCAAAGCTTTGCTTGTTTCTTTTTATTTTTGGATTGAGGATTGTTTATGTAAGCAAAAAAAAGCATGGAGGATAGGCGGTGGGCTGCCATATGACAGAGATCTAACGGTAGCAGAGGACCATAGAACAAAGATTAATATAAATCTGCCTAATCCGAATCTGGTAGGAAATGGCAAGAAGCTAGTTTTGGAGAGGACATTCCTAGATTTGCTCCGGGTACCAAAAATGTTGAAAAATAATGAAACCAATAACACTAGTGTACTAATAATTATAATAGTATTTTGTAGTGTATAATAATTATAATACATTTTTTTTTTCTCTAACTTTTATTGAATATTTGTAACTGGGCTAATATTTATAAACACAACAAGTAAATAAGATATATGGCAGAAACAAATGACCTGTTAAGCTTGAATGGTGTCATCCATTGATGATCACCATTAGTCCATCACTTGGTCGTAGGGCCTCAGCTGTATTCGAGGATTGGAGGGAAGTGAAGTTGAGAACAAGTCTCCTGACAGAGTATTAGGGCAACGAAAATATGGTTTGGTGAAATTTATTATAACGAGTTTTAGAAAGTTCAGATATAAACGGAATTATTAGATTTCAGTGAATAGTTAAATTACTAACATAAAAGGAAGCGTTTACAATGCGGCGGAGGATTTTTGATTGTAAAGTTTGGATTTTGTTTAAGTTCACTATATGTATGTATAGCTTTCATAGAGTTCAAAGTCCATAAGTCCACATAGGAGCGAGAAGAAGAAGGAGTCGTTCGAAAAATTTGCTTGCGATGGAAATGAGGCAGATGGGTCGATAAGAAGAAGGCTGATGTATGGTTTGTTAGTTTTGGTAACATGTGTATGGTGGAGAATTTTCAAAGAATGAGATAGTTGTTCTTAAGATTGAGTTTTAGATAATTGTAAGAAAGATTAATGCTTCTTTAGGTAGTTGTTGTAGGCTATTGGCTATTATTAGGTCATAGCCAGGACTCTTTTTCTTTGGAATCTTTGTGATGATACTTGTCTGGCTGGGACTAGCAGTTGAACAGTTGACATATACAACTGTGATTGGCGAAATCAGTAACAATCTCAAGCTCACTACCCCTCAGCTCAGTCATACTTAATCATTTTACCCTTTATAGACGAATATATTCCATATACAAACAATGATACCCAAGGGAACCACAATAGATCTTTTAGGACGTAATGAATTTTATTTTATGCCACTTTCTCTGAGTACAAAAAGAAGGCACCAACGATTTTCTTTAAACTTCCCATACATGAACTTCTCTAATTTCTGCAATAAAGTTGAGAATGCTCTGCTTTTCTATATTACTACAGCTACCATATGTAGGTAGCTCTCATGCCAATGGCTGAGGTCGCGTCCGAGATTGTTTTCACGTCTTGTTTGGATATCCAACTAAACGAACTACATCAATCGCCAGTGCAGCCTAAAATTTATGCTAGGCCGCGCCTCACAGACTTTCGCAGTCATGTCGAAAGCAAAAAAAAAAAAATTCCAAATTGAAATACGAAAAAATGTTTTTAGCGAAAGGTCTGTATTTATGTATGTGTGTGTGTCGCACGAAGCGCAAACGAAAAGTCGTAGGAACCGCAAATTTGGTATTCCGTTTAAGTACTACCACCGCATCAGACACGAAGTAGCAAAATCCTTAAACAGGATTTTTTTTTTTTTTTAGTTTTTCGTAATTTTCTCGTAAGCGGCTCCAACCATTTTCTTCAAACTCATAACATCTGTCTACAGACACATCACTTTTTATTTGAAACATTTTTCCAGGAAAATTGATTTTTTGGGGTCTGTAAGGAAAGCGTTATGCTTTCCTACAAGTACTACTTCTATAATATATTGCTTTACCACCTGCATAATATTAATACACATTTGATGCATTAATAGAATTCCAAATTTGAAGAAGGTCGATTAACCGGAAGTGCGATTTTCCAAAATAGGTTTTGGAATTTTCTCGAAAACGTATGTAACGATTTCTAAACTTGGTATACTAACTACAAAGTTATGATCGTATCACTTTTGATTGAAACATTTTCCAAAAATAATAATTTTTTATTTTTGCGGAATTCGTGACGTTAATTTCAAATTTTATATGTAGTTGTTTTTTAGAGCGCTCTACTGGGTCTTAATATAATCATCACTTCTCTATCTGCCAACATTAGTAGGTTGGTACTTATACCCATCACCTCTATATTTATGTTAGGACAAATAAGTAAAATTTGAGTTTAATGAAAACTTGTTATTTTATATTATAATTATTATATTAACAGCAGTAAGAGAAAGTCGTGTGAATGTTTCACACCAGATTTTTTTTTACGTATATCTATAATTTCAACATAATCAAACATTAAATGATCGTATAATAAAAATTATCGTATTAATCAAATACAACTGTATTATAAATATTAGAAAAATTGTGATCCTTTCTGGAAATGTTAGAAATCATTACACAATTTATTGCATTCTATTACATATTTAATACTTGTCATACATTTTTATTTTTCATGTACATGAAACAAAAATAACAAAAAGTAATATTCAGAAGTTCAAGCTCAAGTATAGGGAATATTGTCAGAAGAGTTGCGTGTGGCATGAAAGAAAATGCTAAAATAATACTGTTAGAAATGACGGCATCTCAAGTATTTTGCACAGATATATTTTGTAAAACTTTTAGCATTTCTTTGTGTATAACTAATCTAATTATTTAATCAAACAGATTTTTAAATCTTATTGGTCTTATGTGGTTACTAGTTTATGAAAAAGTTCAAATATTATTATTTAATTCAGTCTTTTTTGTTTGTTATATGTACCTCCTACTTAATTCAAGAACAATGGTTAATTACTTAGTTTTTATCCTTAACTTTTTATTCCAAAAAATTAATTTCCCTACATCAGAGGAGAAATTCTTTTCTCAATTCAAAAGCAGCTTTTTATTGAAGTTGCATATGCTTGTAAAGATTATTCAAAATTTTTTAATATTTTGTACCCAAACTTAAACTTTTTCC
Organism: Triatoma infestans; assembly: GCA_011037195.1. Taxonomy (NCBI): domain Eukaryota; kingdom Metazoa; phylum Arthropoda; class Insecta; order Hemiptera; family Reduviidae; genus Triatoma; species Triatoma infestans. Next base: position 134,925 of record JAAEAF010000108.1, on the reverse strand, counting down.
ATTATTTTTTTAATTAGACTGTTTCCTGAAATAGGGCTTAAAGAAATTCAAGGAATTGCCAATTTTACTGTACGTCCGCGACACTATAGAATTTCATTGCTGCTCCGAAATTGCCCCACCAGCCTTGAGTTACCCTCATCGCGTGCTTGAACCATAGTGACGCATAAAAGAATCCAAACTTTCAAACTCCTTAACCTATTAATTGATATCCCAGCCATTATAACAACTTTCATTCCATCGATTCAAAACATCAAAAGTATTCAAAGCATCAAAACTTTAGAGGGTTAAAGAATAAAACGTCTTTGCCGCAGGGCATTTACGAAACACTCGAATCACATATTGCCGCAATACAATAGCGATTTATTCATGAGTTATCAATAATAATTAATTTAAATATAAAGTTAAAATTCAATTTTAAATTTTAATTTTTAGGTATTTCTTTTTTTAAATCCAGTTACCTTAATCTATATATAGTGTTAATATAAGTACAATATTCTTAGTATTTTTAATTTTCTTTTCTAGATGGGTATAAGTATTAAAATTTTTGTTTTTATTTTTTTTCATACCTAGACGTCTTTTATTAGACGCCCATATTGTCAGACATCTTTGTTCAAGAATTAAAACGATACCTATTTTATTGACAAAAAATAAGTAACAAATAAAATGAAGTTTTATAATTTGCGTTCCTGCTACACCATTTGATCCATTTGTTAAATTATAATTTTAGCCTTCTCTTTAAATGCGAGGAGTCTTTATAGTATGTTAGGTTTCTTGAATCCATTAACTCAGGCAGGCTGCGAAATTTTTTAAGTAGTTGGGAATTCTCTCTGAACAAGTCGTAACTGAACAAATCTATCTTTCATTCAGAGTTGGCTTGGTAAAAATACAATTATTATACCTGGAACCATTTTTGCTTTTTTGTTTACAACATATCGTGATATAAACAGTTAGATTATTTGCATGTCCATCTAGACATATATGACGCAGAAATATTGATTTTATGCTGGTTACACTTGACATTCAATTTTTTGTTGTGTTTCATTAAAATGAAATAAATTTGCCCGTTTAATTAGAAAAATCTGGTCTGAAACACTCACACAACTTTCTCTTATTGCAGATTACAAAATTACAATTGACAAATTTTATAAGTTCTATACCAAATTTAATGAAATTCGTCAGTGTTTTATGGAGGAAATCGCGAAAACTGAACACTGTTCAGTAAAAGCGCACTTCCGGTTCACTAATTTTCTTGAAACTCGTAATTTTAGCAAACTATTTATTTCTAATTAATTTTGTTTAGATAGAGAATTGGGTAATCAACTAATAGCAATTAAAAACCTAATCCCACCGTCCCTATAAAGTACACTTAAATAAATTTTCCCGGATAAATGTCTTAAATAAAAGTTATAGCTCTTTGTATGTTTAGTTGATATATAAATTTTAAAGAAAATCGTTGGAGCCGTTTTAAAAAAAATCACAAAAAACTGAAAAAAAAAATTCAGTAAAGTGGCACTTCCGGTTGAACGATTTTAACGAAAAGCTTATTCTCAGGTCTCCTGGTAGTACGTTAAGAATGTTAAGTTTGAACATTCTGCGACTTTTTGTTTTTGAGTCATGCTATTCACACACACACAAACACACAGACCATTTTCTAAGTACCACTTGTTTTTGGACTCAGGGGACTTCAAAACGTGTATTTCCGTGAAAATTCGACATCGAAAATTTGACACGATTGCAATCTTTCCTCTTATTGGAAGTTAGAGAAAATAATAAAAATTAGATAAAGTAAAAATTAAAACTGACAAAGAACGAAAAAATTAAAAATATTTATTACAAAATTTTGATAAATTTTTGAAATTTTACAACTCTTGGTATTGCCTCCTCGGGCAATATTAAGAGCCCTGATTCAGGCGGGTATCGATGCAATCAGGTCTTGAATGGTCTCTTGTCAATCGGCAACCCATTCTTCTTGTAGGGCTGTGGGGAACTGTTGCAGAGTAACGGGAGCTGATCAAAGGATCTAACTCGCCACTTGAACATGTCCTATAGATGATCTGCAGGATTCATACACGGAGAACGTGCAGGCCAATCGATTACATTTATACCGACTTCCTCCAAGAAATGGGTGGCAACTAGCTGAGTGTAGTCTGGCGTTATCATGCATTAGCATGAAACTATCCCCAAAAAATAGAGCAATCGTTATGACTGCCTGTAGAACTCCTTCAACATATTCTACCAGCGTCATTGCGCCATTTTCAACAACAATTCAATTGACCCCTGTCCTTCACTTGACCCCCTTGAGGCCTGCAAACTTATCCCCCTACATCAAATTTGATTGTCGCTGAAAATGTGCACTTCCATTAGTAAGTAGTACATTGAATGAACGCCCACCCTACTTTCTTCTCATGAGAGAACAGCACCCGATTGCTCTACAGCCCAATGGAAATGCCCAGTCCGCTCTACCGGCGGTGCACCCGTGCAATTGCCCGGGGCGCCCGAAATGAAAGTGAAAAAGTAAAACAAAAAATCATAATAATTTAATATGCACCAATAATAGTATAGTAATGATGTAATTATCTGGAAGCTTCTCTTTGAGTAACATAGTGACCGCCGCCAATACTGTAATTAAGAGAAATTTTCGTTTGTTTTCGAGCGTGTGTTTAAGGAAACTTGATTTGCTCAGTGTTAGTGATTCACATTGATAAGTTTTTTTTTTATTGGAAGGACAGGCCATGATTTCTATTGAACATGAAATCTAGCAGAAATTACGTTACGCAGAACGAATTTCTGATTTTGGAAATATAAAAGCTACGAAAGTGAATTTTAGTAAAAGTTGGAAATAGAACCGCCCTCAGTCCAGCGCTTGTACAGCTTTTTACCTTCTCTTACTCCTAGTAAGAGGAAGTATTGTAATCGTGTCAAATTTTCGATATCGAGTTTTCACCAGAAATATCCGTTTTGAGGTCCCCTGAATCCAAAAAAGTGGTTTTTAGCAAATGGTCTGCGTGTGTGTATGTGAACAGCATAGCTCAAAGACGAAAAACCGTAGAAAGTTGAAACTTGATATTACGTTTAGATATAATTATGGGACCTGACGGTGCGTTATCTGTCAAAATATCTCAACCAGAAGTACCATTTTACTAGTTGTTTTATTTTACGTTTTTGCAATTTTCTCAAAAATGGTTCCAACGATTTTCTTTAAACTTGGTACATCACCTACATATACAAAGAGCTACAACTTTTATTTGAAACATTTCTCCGGGAAAATTCATTTAAGGGCACTTCAGGAAGGGGGGGTAGATTTTCATCTCAACTTCTATTTCAGTTTATTAGACTTAAATATGAATTAGAATTAAATATGTCGTTGAAATTCCGAGTTTGAAAAAAAACGGATAACCGGAAGTGCGTTTGTTTTAACACTTTAGTAAATGATTTTTTCACTTTTTCGCGACTTTCTAAAAAATGGCTACGACGATATATAAACTAAACATGCAAAGATCTACATGTTTTATTTAAAACATCTCTGGGAAAATTTATTTAAGGGCACTTTTAGGGGAGGGTTGGGGTTACAACTTCCTCTAAAGTGGTATCATAGTTGATTGTACAATTCTATCATCCAAACAAAATTAATAAGAAATAAATAGATGGCCAAAATTCAAGTTTTAAGAAAATTAGTAAACCGGAAGTGCGTTTTTATTGAACAGTTTTTTCAGTTTTCGACAAATTTCGTTATATTTGGTACTGTAAGGGTGTTGTGAGGAGATGTTGGTTGTTGATGATGAAAGATAAACACCTTAAGATTTGGTTTAAGATATATAATTGATATATATATGTACGTATATGACTGTATACCAAAGACTTTACACTTTAGAGTTTAGAACTAACTGAACTGACAAACTGACGTGGCTAAACGATATGTACGGAGTGTGAATTAACAGAATGATGTCTGACGTGTAAGACTGAATTGAATAGAATGTCCCTCTGACTGTCTCTCTCGTATATATATATATACACTCGCCGAGCCTCTCCTCTCTGTGCGAGAGGGGCTGTTTCTCTCCGCTAGAGTGGATGAGTGGTGGAGGTTCAGTGGTTCACTAAGACCACTACAGTACATAAACTATAACATTTGTCAATTATAATTTTGAGAACAGGAGTAAGAGAAAGTTGTGTGAGTGTTTCACACCATCTTTTTTTGTAAACTATAGCGATCACTTTAAACAGTTTTTTAATGCTTAATACGTTACTTCAATTAATACGCGCATTGCGTCCTGAATTTAATTTACTAAGAAATGAAAAAAGTTTTACAAACAGAAATAACCTAAAAAGCATATTGCTATATATTTGTTAATTGGGAGCTCCGCCCCCGCACTCCCTTTTACCACTCCACACAACAACAACAATCTTATTCGGGGGATCCGCTTCCAGTGCGCTCACAAGCGCGTTCCAGAATTAAAAAATCTATTAAGAAACATTAGCAGGACTTTCTCTTACTTAATTAAATTACACACATACAATTTACAAAATTGTATCTATAATTAGTGTATCAAATTTAATGAAATTCGTCAGTGATTTTATGGAGAAAATCGCGAAAAATGAAAAACTGTTCAGTAAAAACGCCCTTCCATTTAACTAATTTTCTTGAAATTCGGAATTTTGGCAATCTTTTTATTTCTAATTAATTTTGTTTAGATGGTAGAATTGTGTAATCAACCATGATAGGACTTTAGAGGGAAACATAACCCCCACCCCTTTCCCCAAAAGTCGCCTTAAATGATTTTACCCGGAGAGATGTTTCAAACAAATTTTATACGAGTAGTTCATACACTCGTATGTGTAGTTCACACACTTAGTTTAAAGAACTAAGGAGCCGTTTTAGAGAATATAGCAGAAAACTGAAAAATATTTCTTAGTAAAAACGCACTTCCGTTATCCGATTTTCTTGAAACTCAGAATTTCAACAACATATTTAATTATAATTAATACGATTTAGATGATATAGAATTGTGTGATAAACTGAATTAGCATCTTAGAGGAAAACCTAACACAGTTCTTCCTCAAAAGTGTCCTAAATTGAATTTCCCGGAGAAATGTTCCATATAAAAGTTGTAGATCTTTCTAGGTGTAGTTGATATTTAAACTTGAAAGAAAATCGTTGAGAAAATCACAAAAAAACTGAAGAGACCATTTAGTAAAGTGGCACGTCTGATTGAACGAGTTTTATGAAAAGCTTATTTACAGGTCTCCTGGTAGCACTTTAACGAATATTTAGTTTGAACATTAGCAATTTTGGTTATTGAGATATATGTCCCCCACACACACCAATTGCTAAAACCACTTTTTTGGACTCAGGGGACCTCAAAACGGATATATCCGATGAAAACCCGATATCAGAAATGTGATACTATTACAATACTTCATTTTACTAAGAGTAAGAGAAAGTAATAATCCCACGTCATTTCAACTCGTATACTGTTCTCGGTATAGGATTCGATTTATTCCAACACACACTTTTTACTTTCTCTTACTCCTAGTAAGAGGAAGTATTGTAGTGGTGTCAAATTTTCGATATTGAGTTTTCACTGGAAATATCCGTTTTGAGGTCTCAAGAGTCCAAAAAAGTGGTTTTCAGAAAATGGTCTGTATGTGGGTATGTCTGTGTGTAAACAGCATGGCTCAAAAACAAAAAAATCCTAGAAAATCCAAACTTGATATTCCGTTTTGGTATCACTATGGGATCCCCGACAATAGGTTATCAGTCAAAATTCCTAAACCGGAAGTACCACTCTACTGAATGTTTTTTTTTACTTTGTTGCGATTTTCTCAAAAAATGCTCCAACGATTTTCTTGAAACTTGATATATCAAGTACACATACAAAGTGCTTCTACTTTGACTTTAAACATTTCTCTGGGAAAATTCATTTAAGAGCATTTTTGTGGAAGGGTTGGGAAACTGCTACTTCAGTTTATTACACAATTCTATCATCCAAATATATTAATTAGAATTAAAAATGTTGTTGGAATTCCGAGTTTGAAAAAATAGGATAACCGGAAGTGCATTTTTACAGAGAAGTATTTTTCAGTTTTCTGTTATTTTCTTTAAAGCGATTCCAAATATTTCTTTAAACTTGGAACATCAACTACACATATAAAAAGCTAAAACTTTTATTTGTAACATTTCTTCTAGTAAAGTCATTTAAGGGGGCTTTAGGATGATGGATGGGTTTATGTTTTTTTCTAAAGTGCTATCATAGTTGATTATACAATTCTAACATCTAAACAAAATTAATTAGAAATAAATCTATTGACAAAATTCCGAGTTTCAAGAAAATTAGTAAACCGAAAGTGCGTTTTTATTGAACAGTTTTTTCAGTTTTCGACAAATTTCGTTATATTTGGTACTGTAAGGGTGTTGTGAGGAGATGTTGGTTGTTGATGATGAAAGATAAACACCTTAAGCTTTGGTTTAAGATATATAATTGATATATATATGTACGTATATGACTGTATACCAAAGACTTTACACTTTAGAGTTTAGAACTAACTAAACACTAACCTAAACTTTGTCAATTACAATTTAGCAATCTGGTATAAGAAAAAGTTGTGTGAGTGTATCACACCAGATTTTTTTTAAGGAGAATACACAATTGCAAAATTACTTACTTGATGGACGCACTTTGCTTTTGCAAACTCCATTCTTTCACCTCACACACTCCACACATTTATTGTGAAAAACTTTGTGTAAAAATACGGATGAATGTAAAAAGGATTACCGACTTTAGCCGTAAATTTTCAATCGGTATATACTAAAACCAATATTAAATTATAATTAAAATAATCTGAAAATAGAGCTAAAACTATAACGTTTACATTCTGCAATTAAGTGGAATTGAACAGTTCACCGTTATATACAAGTGAATATAAATCCTAAGCATGCAAATAATAACTTATAACTACATTTCATTTGTTGGATCAATCCCTGTACATAAACTGTAATATACAGTATTTTAATCACTTTGAATTATTATTATTAAAGGTCCTATAATTAAAATTAATGGTCATGAAAGTAATCTTGAACATAATGGTTTCCAAATTTCTAAGGTTAATTTGAGATGGCGCTGGGGCGGCAGAATTTCTAGAACCAGCCCTGGAGATGCCGATTGGTAAAAGCTTATCTGCTTACACGATATTTCCTGTTTAGTACTGGTCATGATGCTTGGCCTCCTAGCACTTCTCAGCAACGTCATCGAACTGTTATAAGGCTCACGGAGACTCCCCGAACCTGTTATAAGTTACCCCTGAGCTCTGTAGCTGTGAGAAACCGATTGTGTAAAATGAAAGCGAAAGAAAGTTTTTGTGATTAAAGTATTGTAAATAACATTTATATTAGATATAAACATAAATATTCCCAAGCTAGTACAAAATATAGAGTTATTTCGTTTTTATATAGAAACATCTGGTGTGAAATACTCACACAACTTTCTCTTACTGCAGTTCACTAGATTCATTTAAGTGACAAATTTTCTTCAAATTTATAATTTTTCTAAATGTTTGTCTTCAGTTTTATATTAATGGTAGAATCTAAATTTAAAGAGCAAAAAATGATTTTTTTGAAGAAAGCAAAACCTTTTCCCACCTTCCAAAACTTCTTTATATGAAGTTCTCGGAACAAAGTTCCAAACAAAAGTGATAGATTATGTTCACAGTTAGTGTACCAATTAGGGGGGGGGGGGATAAAAGCCAAGGCTTAGGTCCCACGCCATCAGGCACCCGGCATAATAATAATAACAATAGTGTACCAATTTGATAAAATTCAATGTTTTCACGAGAAAACTGAAAAAACTTCAGTATAAACGACTTCTCGTAAACAGATTTTATTCAAACTCGAAATATTGGCAACAAATTTAATTCTATTTAATGTTGTTTAGATGATAGAATTGCATAATAAACTGAAATATAATTTTAGATGTAATGTAAATAATCCATATTGCAAATATGCACTGGAATTAAATCTATTTCAAAGTGGACGTTCTCCGGGAATTAACAATGTGGAAATCGTGACCTATGTCAAATAAATTTATTAAAATAGTTTCTCCCTTTAGCTGCTCCTGGCATGAGCAAAATAAACGATTAATAAAAGACGGTCGATCAAAAAAGTTTTTCCATATATTATGTCATTTTTTTTTTGGTTGCATTTGGGCGAGAGTATATAGCACCATAGCATTGACACCACTTTGGTCTAGCATGCCGCAGAAGAATCGAAGAGGCCACCGTCTTGTTTTCCGTGCTGTAGTGTAGATATGACACATTTGATGAAATGTGTCAGTTCCTCCTTTGTATGAATTGTAATCCATAATAATTTGAGATTTTCCGGTAACGGCGTTAATTAAATCGTCATAATGAAGAGTAGAAAGGAGAAGTACTATTTTATTTGGTTTTGGAGAATATGAAACCAATGTTTTATTTGAGTCGAAAGCGAATAAGAACGTCCCAGATTGTTTGGGCACCAAAAATTGAGGGGGGATTTCAGCTTTATTCTTACGTAATGTTCCAACCATGGTAAGTTTATACTGTGTCAACATCTGTTCGAATAATTGTACGGACGAGAACCAATTTTCTGTAGTCACATTTCTGTTTGTACCATGGATAATTTTCGTCAATTCTTTGACATAATGGGATGGCACAGGTTCACCTTCCCGACATATGGCATTGCATTTACCATGTAAAAAGTACGGGAGTCGTTCATCATAACAATTTTGATTCCGTATTTATCTGGTTTCGAAGCCAAGTATAACCGAAATGGGCATCGTCCTCTATACCCCAACAATTGCTCATCAATTGTCACGTGCTCAAAAAGGGTGTACAGTTCTTGGCAATTTTTTATGAAAATATCCCATATTTCCCTTATAGGTGCCAGCTTATCTAAAACTTTCCTTTCCACTCTAGTTGTTTTATCATCAAATCTCAAGCAGTAGGATAAAAAATAAAATCGATTCATCGACATTGTAATTCTAGTCAAAGGATGACCATTATATTGGGACCAAAGCTCTTCTTCAGCTTTGAAGATTTATTAACACCAGCAAGGTATAATAAGCCAATAAAAGCACGAATTTCTATTTCGTTTGTTTCTTTATGGTAAGACTGACATCTGGAAATTGATGTCAATCTCCTCCTAATTTCTTGGTTTGTTTTTTCCACAATTGCAGAAATAATTTCATTACTTATTAGTAAATTCCAAGATTCTAGGGGCGTGGAAATATTTTTTGCAGCACCTTTCGCACCTGGGGTTTGGGAAACTATATTTTTTGCCTTAGCTCTGCCTCTCTTTGACGGAACATCAGTACACCATTTGTACTGATTTCTTCCTCGCAATATAGATGACTTACATATTTTTTGCGGAGGCTCTTCTACATCACATTCTTCTTCAGTTTCAGAGACTTCTTGTTCTGTAACACTATCTGATTCTTCGTCAGAATCTTCATCGCCAAAAAAGACATTCCCTTCTTTCTCATCTTCCTCCAATTGTAATAGGACTTTCAGGATTTCATCCGGTGTCCAGTCACAAAGTGGTTTCTTTGGAGTAGAAGCGATACCTTCTTTGCTAAAAACCAGTAAAATAACTGTAATAAATGTCACATTTAATAATAATCAAACGTTTATACTGAGTACTAAAACTTACCTCAACGCAACCTAATCTAACACATTGGGGTGTGGCAAACCCAAAAAACACACTGGGGTGAAAAGCACCCCAAAATTACTTTACTTGTACACTACAGAAATTTCAAAAAACTTCTAATGCCGAACGAGTTGCGTAACGAATAAGCAGTAAATGAAGTGTATTTAGATGGTGGGGAAAACCTATGAAACCCAGGGCAAATTCTGTAAATCACACAGAAAGATATAATGGGGGTGTGCAACACCCCAGTGTGTCGTTCTAGGGTTAACACTTTTATAAGATTATCACCTCAGAGGTTTCAAGAAAGACGCAATTGGTCAACAAATAGGATTCAAGTAAACGAAAAATAAGAAAATTCACATTTAATATTTGCTTCTCGAGATATACTTTTTTGGCATTAAAGGCAAGTAAATTTATGAAAGGAAATAGTAGTTCAAATCAATAAAGTAATCATTTTTAAATATACCAATCGCGCATCTCAGGATGTCTTGATAAACAGTGTGCAAAAGTGTGTTATCACACTGTTTAACAAGACAACCTGATGTTCACAAAATGAAGCTGTCTATTACGGAAAATATCTCTGATAATGAATGCAACTAATATGATGAATAGATAATCTTTAATATCCTGAGATATTAATCCAATCAGTTTGAATTTGGTGACATTCTGTAAAATCCAATTTCGAAAAATAATATGTTCCATATGAAACAAGAAAGTTGACTTTCGAGAATCACAATTTCAGAGGACTTTTAACAAATTTTTGATTAGATATTTTGAAATTTCCTGAAAAATTGCGGATTTTCGAAGAAAAAAAAATGAAATGGCAATTTCTACTATAACACAAGGATTACAAATAATTAATTACTTAAAAAACAAAAATTCTTTTTTATAAACCAAATTTATATAAATAGTATTAGAAAATATAATAAAATGTTAATAGGAAGAACAAAGGATTGCATCAGTTCATCTTCCTGAAAAATATACCGTTTACACTCATCATATGTTTGGGATGGTTTAAAGATAATCATTACTAACATTCTAATTGAGTTTTTATTCTGTCAGCTGCGTTTTATACCTTTCACCATTATCATGACATATTTTTAAAAAAATCAACATTGATGGAAGAAAGCAAGATTAATTTCAATTCATGATTCTCATTCCTGCATTAAACGTTCAAATCGCAAAATGGTCCCTCTAAAATAGGACCAAAGTTTAGTTTCCATAGCAAATTATCAAATCTTAATATATATTTTCACTGTAGTATTTTCAACCTATAATATTTCACTTATTGGTATCAATCTTAATATTAATTCATAACTATGTACATTTTTATTATTATTAAGGCTACCTTAGTTACTTTTTATTGTTTTCCTTTTTATTTTTTATAAAATAAAACTTAAAAACATTGTATGAAATGCCATTAAACTTAAATTTATAATATAATTTGAGTATAGTTTTAATAATTTAACTATTGATAATATAATAATCAAAAGACATTGAACAAAAATAATATGTTTAAGGAAGAGTCTGGCAAATAAGTGCTTCTAACAGAAAGTGAACACAAAGAATAAATATGATGAGTTTGGCGAACAAATATTTCTAACATAAAAAAATAAAATTAAGAAATTTCAATACAAACAAATATATATAGCGTTTACATAAAAATATAAATATAAAAAAATTAAAGGATAAATGTAATTTTAGATTACATTTGTTGAAATAATATTCTTTAAAAAAATCTTAATTTGAACTTACATAGTTTAGTATTTACGTTTAATACCACTATAAAAGTTTTCTGCAATTAGTATCTACTCTTTAGGATAATGGTACTATGATAGCAGTCTTATTACTTACTGTCTTTGACTTATTTGACAAGTCAAAATATAATTGCCTAGGTGTTGGGTTTATCAAAAATAATTGAGTGATTTTAAGCTTTGCATAGTTCAGCCAATTTAGATATTATTTTTATATACAAGAATATTTCTTCTTTTTTTTTTTAAAAGTGTTAAGAAGTAATGAAATTTTAGCAAAATATTTCATATGTATTTGCTGAAAGTTTATCATTTCAAACTAATATGAAACATAAATTAAAAAAAAAAAAAATACTGCTATTAATTATTCATATTTAATAAAAGAAAGAGTGTAACTTTTGAAATTTCAATATCGTGATTAATAAGTCAATAATGGATAATAAACCCTTGTGGAAGATTTTGCGTATATGTATATCTTTTTTGCGAATGGAAGATTATGTTTCATAAAGAATACAACACAAAAATACTGGCCATCTTAGTTGGTAAATCTAAAAAGTAATTTCAAATGTTCATTATAACCTTAAAACTAATGTAATGTTAACAATGAAAGCAATAAATATGTATTTGATATGGAAAATGTAACATAATAATAATAATAATGACAAAACTCCAACAGACGGCTTCAGCCATGCCATAAAGGCTTTGTTTAAAATATTAATTCAAAAGATTTTTTTTGTTGTGTTGCATAATAAATGAAAGAATGTAGTTATTTTGGTATTTTTTATTTTTTTCTACTTATGTTGGTATTTATGCACGTTTTTATTTCATATTCTTAATCAATAAAGTAATTATTGATTCGTTCATTCAAACTAATGTATTGTTCATAAATTAATGTAATCCAAAAAAATATTAAGAAATACTGCTTTAATAAAAATATTTCATGTATACTTTCTAAAAATACCGAATCCAAATAGAAATAAGAAGCTAAGGCAATTTTTAAAGTTTTCGTTACATACTGAAATCTGACAAAAATAAATAAAAATGTATTATAAAAATTAACTACTTTTCAAGATAGGAACGACCACAAGAAATTTAATTCAGAAAGTTCTTCCATCGCTAACCTAAGTAACAAAAGTTTTCTAATAGATAATAAATAAATCTATGCCTTTATAAAATAAATAAATAAAAACTGTATCTTCAGAGTCACCTTTTAAACTGTAATATGTATGTACAAGTTTGCTATTCCTTTCTTTTAAGTATAATTTATAAAAGTAAAATTTTATATATATTTATAAATAAAATAAAAAAAACGTACAAAAAAATAATGTTTTTATGATACTATTTACAATTTACAAGTTTATATATATTTAGGTTGGAAAAAAATTAAGTCTTCTAGTATAATTGAAATTAAATGAAAATATTTTTACATATAGGAACTAAAATCAGTTTATCACTCTTAACGACTGACTTCTAATGGTTTTGGAGTCAGTATATAAGAGACATAGAGACAAAAGGTTGACTTATTATGCTTAATTTTATTTCATGTTTATTAATATATTCTAGCAGGCAACGATTTGTAAAAAACAAGAAACAAAAATTCTGGAAGGTTTCTTTAATTCTGAAACTCAAATAATATTAATTTAAAAAAGTAAAAAAAAAAAAAAATTATGAAGTACACAAATAAAACTGGAAAAATTGAATTGAATCATTTCTTTCTACTAACTGCAGTTGCCAGTTGAAATCAATTTTAGAAAAATGTTCTAAATTAAACTGTTCAAAAGAGTTATTATTTTTGCTTTCAAACATAATGAATTTCCGCTTATTCTTTCTCAAAAATATACTAGGCCTTCAGAATCTTGGTAACCCTGCAGATCTCAGCAACCAACAAGAACAAGCTTACATTAAAACTGCTAACCTCATACACTTAGGGATCTGCAAAGATTGTTGATCTATGCGTACCTAGACGCAAACTCTAGCTCATCACACAACCCTTCACTTTCACCAACGTTTTTATACTTTTAGAGATGCTAAGTACTTCATAGCTCGCAAGAGGACCTAATTTCTTTTAGAAGATGGCTTTGTTAGAAAGTTAGATGCTTGATTCCAGTTTATGCTATCACTACCTACAATGGCGTCCAAATGACAAAGCTAACAATTAGCATCTATATGGTTATAAAAAACAATGTACAAAACATCCTTCTGGAAGCTGTTTCTGGACAGCTGAGTACGACTGATGGTTTTTTTCTACTAATGTAGTTTATTGGAACCCTTTCAAACGACTTCGCAGATGGTCAGTTTTCAGGACATATGAAAGCGCAGAAGAGGGCGTTAAAGACGTCTATACTCAAAATTATATTCTCCATTTTTAGAAAAGAAAATAAATATAGTTTAATGAACACTACCACCAAACTTAGATGATTATGGTGCTTTGTCTTATTTTATTTTTTAATACTATTTCATTAAAATACAATATATTTAATGATAAATACGGTTATATGATTTTAAACAATGAAATTAATCCCATATATTCATTTCATATTATTTAAAAAGTCATTAGTTTTGTTTTTGTTTTTTTTTTTTTAGTTACATATGGTTTTGTAATCTCAAAAATTTGGAAGATTATGAACGAAAAATACTAATTAAAGTAGAGCATCTAGTTTCAGCTGTTACGAACTTCCATGCCTAAAGTAGTCAGGTCTAATGTTCCGAAATTATAGGTGCTACAGGAATGCAAAAACGGTACGTTTGAAGCCGGCTTAAGGTTTCACTTTTTCAGAAAATTTCTGTGGAAGAGAAACAGCTGAGAAAACGCCGAAAAAATATTTATATTTCCTTTACAGATTATTTATATTATATATAGAAGGTCATAGTAGAAATTTTCGAAGTAATTTATATGTAAGGAGCTCAGGTTGGTTCGTTTTATTGGCTAGTTCACTTAAGCGTCATAAAACTGGGTTGGTTTAAATTAGCGTAATTTTACATATTAATCTCAGATACATGCATTTATGGTGGTGGTGTTTGATATGTAGGGTTTGGTTGCACCCAATGCAATAACATTTTAGTATACAAGTCGCACTAAGCTGATTGAACTAGTATTTAAGAACCACAAGTGCAAGCTCCGTGGAATACTGTCGTCACGGTTGAACTGTTAACAGGAAGTAAGATATAACTTGGCTGAGTAAGACTACCCAGAAGGCTCACTTTGCGCAAATGCCGAATTGTATGCACCATTAGTAAGGGAGCGAGACATATTGGTCCCGGCGGTAATCTCTTACGAATCTTATCGTTTCCCGTGAGCTCGCAGCTTTTGTAGAGTTGCTTGCCGTCTCTCTCAAAATACATTCAAACTAAGAATAATGTACAATTCTGGGTTCTCTGAACATCCTGAGAAAATTCTTTAGCCTACAGATCGCATAGCGCAACAGCAATATCACTTTTTGTGACAAGGCAGATCATCTTAGTTAATTTATCTACATATTCATCATTAGTTAATTTCCGCTGATGATGCACTCTGACATCTCGCTAAACGAGACAAAAAATTGATGATATAGTAACTATGTCATCTTGAAAACGGTTCAAAAAATTATATAACTAATCACTTTTAACAAAGGACTGATATTTAGCAGAGGCATTTGTAAGCAGCAAAGTTATTACTGAATGTAAATTTCAAAAAAGAATGAAAATATTAGAAATTTCTATTATTTAGACTAAAAATATTCAATATTGAAGGAATTAAGATGCCTTTCATTAAACAATATTGATACTTTTTTCATACAATTAAATATCACTGGCAGCATTACGTTTATTATCATTAATAAAATAAGTGAATATTTGTTTTTTGTTTTGTTTTAAGGACAATATCCACTTTAACTGTATTGGAGAATTCATTTTGTTTATAGTGTATGTTCACAAAAAATGGCTCACATATCATCCTGAGTACAATAATTAAGGACAATTTATATATTATCATATCACAAAACAGATGTCAATATACTAATTTACTTTTCTCTTATGTTTTTTACTACTGTGATTACCGGTTGGACTACTGTGTGTAGCATTGGATTTCAATGTTAAATTTGCTTGAATCAGAAATATTATATGTTTAACAGATTGTTTTATTATTCCATTAATTTTTTGGACTACCACAAATGGTGATTCATATTCATTTGGGACAATACCATCAACATCTGATTCAAAAAAACTAAATAATGGAAACCAAATTCTAGTTCTTCCTGTATCTCGCTGCATTAATGATTGATTATTTGCTAAAGTATGATAATACAGAAATAATCGTGATGTAATATAAAATGCTATGAATACATCAATTGAATAATGTTCATGGCCCGAAAGAATGAAAAATATGCCAAACATATTTAACAGCCATGTAAAGGTGTGAAGTAAATAAATATCTCTTGGTGAATCTGAAAAAAAAAATGGAGATCAGTTTACAAATATAAATAAGTTATGACTCATAAACAATCAAAACATATAAACAACTTGCAAAGGTAAACAACTTATAAATAACAGTAAACTATAATTATAAACAAACTATTGTATATTTTAGTTCTTTGTTAAGGCAAAATTAATGATAAATTCCTCCTTCTTTGTAACTTAATATATTTACAAACAAAAACAAGGACACTGTAAATATTCCTCATCAAGAACAAAACAGTGAGTATACAAATGTCTACGAATAATTAAAGCGCATGCTGTAATATAATTCCCTCAAGGAGTACAATGAATATAACTAAACATATCCGTTTTATATGGTGATGATGACGACCTCATGGTTTCCTACTTTTAATATGTAAAAATAGTTATTTAGGTAATTACAAAAGAAGTTATATGTCATGAATTTTTTACCCTAACAAAGAACTAAAACAAATATTAGCTTCTCCTCACCAATCATACTGAATAATGTGTTATATGTTATGCCGAACGTTGATTCAAACAAATGCCTTGCTAATATTATGTCATTTGTTAATTAGCAAACAATGTAATGAATCATACAAACTAGTTTAGATCACAATAACCTTAACAGAAACCAATTAATGAAAATTAAAATTACCAATGAACAAATTAATTTATAAAGTGAACTTAAAAAAAAAGGAATCTACGCTTTTGTTTCAGTTTTAGAAATCATTTACAAGAAACTATCAATAAATACATGGAGACCCGAATTATCAATAAATCAATCAAAAACGCTAATAAATAAAATTTCACTAAAATGCTGAGGAATTTAAATAAAATTTGTTTGAATTATTATCTAATTATTAATTTACTAAGTAAAATCTGAAACACTATAATTTAAGTAAAAATATCGGGCATGAAATACGTATATGATTTTCATTTATAGCAATTTTCATAACTGTAATTGGCAAATCTTCTCGGTAAGTTCTAATATTAACAGTTTAAAGTAAGTCCCCTCAAGTCACTGTTCTCCAGAAGCTTCCTAAAATCAATATTTATATATCAGAGATATTTTCCATGATTGCCTCCTTCATTTTGTGGTCATCAACCTGTTTCGGGCGTTTGCCCATCATCAGGATGTTTAGATAAAACAGTGTGATAACACCGACTTGCAGAGAGCAAAATTAGATTTTACAATTTTTGGAAAGGAAAGACTTTCCAAAACCATGTATAAATTGATTTTGTTAAATGAAACCACCCGAGTCAGCGCTATAGCGAGGGGAGAAAAGTATGAATCTTTTGAGGATAGAACTTAATGAGATATACGAGGGTCATTCAATAAGTAACGACAAAACGCTGTAGTCCCCAGCAACATATTCACTCGTCCCATTGTTCTTCTAATTTGTATGTCGCTGGCATAAAATTCTTTGGGTTGATCTCGAAGCCACTTCCGCACCTGATTTTTAATTTTTTTCATTGGATTGAAAATGTTTCTCACCTAGCGCCTCTTTAAGGGGTCCAAACAAATGGAAGTCCGATGGGGCGATGTCGGAGCTGTAGAAAAATCTCCCATCCCACTTCTTTAAGTGTTGCAACTTCAACTGGTCGTCCACTTCGTTGCTCGTCACATACACACGGCCAGTTTTAAATTGTTCTACCTATTTGTAAACGTTCGAATGGTTCAAACAATTATTTCCGTACACTTTCAACATTCTTCGTGGATTTCTCTACCTTTGATACCCTCTGCAACTCAAAATCTAATCACTGAGCGTTGTTCTTCCGAGATGCAATGCTCTAGCTGATTCGCCATTGTTAACTGAATACATTGGAGGTTATGCTTACCAAATGCTCTCGAACAGCTGATGAGAAACTAAGTACATGGATGCCAACTGATGCACTGAAACCATAATAGTGACCAAATAAACTATTCCTGAGCTAAGCAATTTGCCTCGTTACTTATTGAATGACCCTCGTACATAAATAAAAGATGCTTTAATATAAAAATAGGATAAGGATGTTATGTAACAAACATAATAAGTAAGGTTCATATTTAAAACATTTAAAAAAAAATAATTTTTTTGTTCGATACTTTGCTAACTGGTGCATTACATTAGGCCATAGGTCCATCTTCACAACTAGAATCGAATATGTACTTTCATTCCTTCTACTCTTTTTTGTTCTACAATGTGTGGAAACGAATATATTATATGTAGTTGACTTATTTTTAGACTAATCAGATTTTTTAAGGCAATTTTGCCGTACGGAGCGATTGCAAAGAGCTGTGGACAATAAGGATAAAATCTGCGAAGATTAAAGTTCTTCAGAATGAGTAAAATTTCCTCACAAGGTAGAGGTACTGCAGAGAACCATTCTTCCGGTTCAAGGGCTTGACTGGTAGACAATGTGAAGTACTTTGAGATCATTAAATACTTAGTATGTATATATAGCTTTCCAGAATGCAATAATTTTTTTAAAAATCGTCTCTCTGACTGGACAGTGTAATTCAAAACGTAATTGAAAAAATCAACATTTTCATAAACATTTATAGTGTATTTGGATATAATTGAGGGACGCAGTACCAGTTTATTGAATTTGTTTCAAGTTTTTTCTAAGGCAGATCCATATATTTTTTAAAAAAAACATTTATAGGCTTAGATGTCCAAGAGTGTTCATAAGCCAAATCCACTCAACTTGGAAGATCTATATATCAGTTTAGATGTTAGTGTTGATCCAAGGTGTTACATAGAGCAAGGTCTACTAGTATACTATATTTAAATCTGAGTGCAGGCATGTGATAGTGAGGGGGATATCAACTAGCCCGTACGCCCTAGACATGGTGTGTATGTTGTTACATGGAATTCTTCCAGGGACACCAAGATTCCTGGGCCATGGTTGGGACACCTCCCCTCTGGATTTTATAAATGATTTAATGAATATTGAAACAAATAATAAATTTAACAATTTAATAAAAGTCGATTGTAGTGGTGGCACAGAACATCGATGCTGAACTTTCCTCATTTAAATAGTAAGGTAAGCTGAAGTATATTTAAGTAAGAAATAAAAATAATTCTTCTTTATAAAATCGTTATAGTCGTTTTCGAGCAAATTCTAAAAAACTCAAAAACTATTCTATAAAGTCGCACTTCCGGTTAACCGATTTTCTTCAAATTGGATTTCTATCAGTGCTTCCAATGTATATTATCTGGGATTTTGTCCGCCTTATCATCAATAAGTGGAGAACATAACAGAAATATTAAGTTGAAGCCAACTCTATACATCAACTTAATAGACTTACTTTGACCACGGATGAAAATCGAAACTGGTCAGGAACATCAAAAATCTGGTGTGAAACACTCACACAACTTTCTCTTATTCCAGTTCTCAAAATTATAATTGACAAATTTTATAGTTTTGTGTACCAAATTTAACGAAATTCGTCAAAAACTGAAAAAAAACTGTCCAGTAAAAGCGCACTTCCGGTTTAACTAATTTTCTTGAGACTGAATTTCAGCCATCTATTTATTTCTAATTAACTATGTTGGATGATAGAATAGTATAATCAACTATGATAGCACTTTAAAGAAAAACATAACCCCACCCCTCCCCTAAAAGTGCCTTAAAAGAATTTTCCCAAAGAAATGTTTTAAATAAAAGATGTAGATCTTTGCATGATTAATTTATATACCAAGTTTCAAAAAAATCGTCGAAGCCATTTTTGAGAAAATTGCGAAAAAGAGAATAAATCATTTAATAAAGTGGTAAAGTAAACGCACAACCGGTTCAACAACATATTTAATTCTAATTAACATTATTTAGATGACAGAATTGTCTAATAAACTGAAATAGCACTTTACATGGAAACCTAACTCCACCCCTCTCCCAAAAGTGCCCTTCATTGCATTTTCCCGGAGAAATGTTTCAAATAAAAGTTGTAGCTCTTTGAATATGTGGTTGATATTTCAAGTTTAAAGAAAATCGTCGGAGCCATTTTTGAGAAATTGCAAAAAAGTAAAAAAACCAACTAGTAACGTGGTACTTCCGGTTGAGGAATTTTGACAGATAACGTAGTGTCAGATCCCATGGTGATACCTAAACGGAATATCAAGTTTCAACTTTCTAGGTTTTTCGTTTTTGAGCTATGCTGTTCACATACATACATACACACACACACACACACACACACACACACATACATACATACCATTTGCTAAAACCACTTTTTTGGACTCAGGGGACCTCAAAACGGATATTTCCGGTGATAACTCGATATGGAAAATTTGACACGATTACAATACTTCCTCTTACTAGGAGTAAGAGAAAGTAAAAATATGCATGCTGAGGAAAAATGACAGATTTTTTCCAGCATTGCGGACCCATCCATACATTCAAAAATGTAGATTAATATTATGTAGGTGGTAAAACCACATATGGTATTGGAGTGGTA
The DNA here is from genome assembly GCA_011037195.1 of Triatoma infestans. Classification (NCBI taxonomy): domain Eukaryota; kingdom Metazoa; phylum Arthropoda; class Insecta; order Hemiptera; family Reduviidae; genus Triatoma; species Triatoma infestans. Next base: position 114,647 of record JAAEAF010000108.1, on the reverse strand, counting down.
CTTTGGAGGAAAGCATAATGTTGCTTTTCCCCCCGAACCCGCAAAAATAAATTTTTCCGAAAAAACGTTTCAATTAAAAGTGTTAGGTATTTATGTGTGTAGCCAGTATTCGAAGTTAAAAGGAAATCGTTCGAGCCGTTTTCGAGAAAATTACGAATAACTGAAACAAAAATATTCAGTAAAGACGCCCACCCGGTTGATGGTTTTTGTCCGAAATCTACGAGTCTGATGCGGTGGTAGTACCTAAACGGAACACCAAATCTGAGCTTACTGCCTTCTTTTCGTTTTTGAGATATTCTTTAACACACATACCCACAAGCGTGCGCACTCACACAGACCAAACGCTAAAAAAAATTTTCGTATTCACGGGACCCCCCAAACATCTATTTCCGGTGAAAACTCAATTTCGAAAATCTGGCCAGGACCGCAATACTTCCTCCTCTAGGTGCAAGAGAAAGTAAAAATTTATAACATTCAAATAAAAATTATAAATGTATTCCTCTGTACGCATTATTAAAAATTATACAGTAATTATTAAGCATTAAAGTGCACTAGTAAGCACTTTTCACTTTTCTTTTATAAGCTATCATAAAACATCCTCGATCTGTAGGTCGCAGTGGAATGAGGATCAACGGGGTGCCCCCCCCCCTCTATTCTATCATAAAACATCCAGATTTAAAATTATTTATTTTTGTCTAGAATCTTATTAATTATGCGGTTTTTATGTAGAAACTTTAATTTGATTTAAAATTATATTAATTGGGGGTATAGTGCAAAATTTTAGAGTAGCAAACTGATAAGATATTATTAAGGAGATAGATATTTTTTATCAGTCTAAAGAGAATTTTTTTTAAGGCATTAAATACTTACATTCGGTGATAAAAAAATTAAGCATAGTCAATGCGACCGTATGGCCACTGAACATATAATCACCGCATGTTCTTACACCTTGTATAGACATTCCAGCTCCTCTCCATATTTGATAGGCTGCCTGCATTTTAGCCACTATATCAGATGTTCCAGTTCCACTAAAACAATATAAAGTAAATAAAAAGATTGTAGAAAGATGAACTGTTTACTACTATCAATCGTCTTCTGTTACGAAATCTATTGACGTATATTTTTTTATTTTTAATTTCCATAATAAGTTTAGTTGGAATAAAAAAAAGTTAGAAAACTAAATTACGTTGTCAATAAGTGTCAATCAAGAAACAACAATTCTGAAGCAATGCAATTATTCTTAGACATAAAACATGAGTCATAAAGCATTGGAACTTTATCAATCTTCTTCATATTCTATTCAAGATTCTTTGTACTGTTTTGAATTTAACAATTTTTATAAACAAATTTTTAATTTAATTTTTTAAATTTGAACTTTTAATTTTTAAAATTTTTAATTTCAACTTTTTATTAAAAAAAAAAATTGTTTATAACAAATTTTATAAACTATTTTTTTCGATTAACTTTTTTTTTTAAATACTATTTTTTTAATAATAAAATATGGCATTTATACATACTTTGAACTTGTCCTGGGATTGCAATCCAAATGAGTCCCTGGTACCGAAAGAGACGTTATCAACATAGTAATACAACGCAATAAAAATACTGTTCCCGATAACGCAAAAAATCTTCGGAGTAAAATAAACCTAAAAGAAATAAAATAAGTAACTTAACTTCACTTCACTTTGCTTCTGTTATAGAATCTATAAAACAGTTTACCATATTTTTACCTATGTTTATGGAAAACTAAAACACACAGCCATATGAAAAGAAGTAAAGTACCAGTCCATTCACACATGTGGAAAGCCCACGGAATATGAGGTACATTATCTAGGAAGATATCAGGAAGCGGAGGATATTTCTTCATATCGGGTACTCTGTCGTGTACAATCACCATTACAAAAGCAGTAATCCAAGTTACTACGAAACAATATGCTAGAGCAATAAAAGCTTTCCATAATTCAGGCCTAAGATTTGTTGCTCGTCCATCTTCTGAGGATCTACTTGACTGAGGATGAAGAAGCTCATGTTCCATACTATCCAATGACTGAAAACGGTAATTCAGCATACTTTCCTACAATTTAAGTTATACAGATTAGTAAAAAAGTTACAAAAGATTGAACTGAAGTTTTTTTTTTATCAAAAGAAAGAGTAATATGTTAAAGAAAACACAGACCTCAAACCGGTGACATGGGAAGTTTCCATGAGTTACAATATTAGGAAAGCCTTTTGATAGATATATCAGTGTATCAGGATGATAGCCTTGTTCAATCAGAGCTTGCTGGCACTCAACTTTTAACTGTCTTATTTCTAAACCTAAGCGTTTAATATCGCCTAAGGTCTATAATAGAAACAAAACAAGTTATTCATTTAAAACAAAAAACATTTTATGAAAACCGAGAAAATACTATATAAATCAGAGGAATATTACTTACGTTAATACCTAATGGTGGAGATTTTAGATCAGCTTCATTAATAAGCAGCAGAGCTTTGCCATCAATTTTTTGTTCATTAAACATACTACTATAGTTTGAAAATCCTTTCTCAGCTAACCAATCGCTTACTTTATCTGCAGTCCATTTTAGCACCTGATCCGAATTTGCCATCACTTGGAAACACAGGTCTTAAGGAAGCAAACATAAATTTAAAGGAAGGTTTTAATATTATCACCTATTTAAATTGATTAATTTTAGTTATGTTCTAATGAAGTACAAAGAGTAAGAATAATCTATAATACAATATAAAACATATGTTGAAACGTTAATTGTGGTGGCGTTTTAAGAATAGGTAGTATGCGAGGAGTTGTAATAATAACATTGATAACACCCTCCCTGACGCAGACAGATTCTGACTGCCACCAAATGGAATGAAAAAGACTGATAGCACATATGAAGAATGCCGAGGTAATGAAAAAAATTCCCTTTTTTTGTTATTACTGTAACTGCGTAGCATATTTATCTCCATTTGAAAAATCTTACTTTCTTCTGGTAGATTTAAATATTTTAAGATTAAAATTAATTAACTCGAGAATTAAAATCATTATTTTGTTCATTAAAAATGATTAATAATAAAGCACTGGAATAGTTGACATTAGACGTAGCTCCCTCCCATTAATTTACTTTCACCTTCTTCGAATATGTAGAATGATGTATTGTGGCCTTATCAAATTTTCGAAAATGAAATTCTCTCAGAGAATATGTTTAGAAATCTCTAAGTAGCGTTTTTTGTGAGTGATATAAATTATGTGTATTAGTATTGGGGAAGTACGTATGCTTGGACAAAATAATTCAAAAAAGAGAAATCACAGGAAGCTTAAATCAACTTTCCGTTTAGAGCTTACTAGGGGAACGAAGAGGGAATTTTCGGACAAAATCCGTCTGAAGTGATGTTAGAGTGCACATATATATAGAGGGAATGGCTACAAAACCGAATCCACAGCGTCCTAAGCGATCTACTGTTGCACCCTCACTGTTATTGTTTGTGAATAAAACATCGTCGCTTTTAAAGTGTGAGTGTATATGGTGATAAGCTAGAGTTTTCCTTGGATAAGCTAAACCCTAGTAACTTACTCTGCTGCCCTATGAATATTGTTTGAGAATAGGGGCTTCACTGTTAAGTGCTGTGAGAAGAACCCCGCAGAGATGCCATGAGCCCAGAAAAAGTGGTTCACTATACCAAAGGGAAATGTATTTTTTCCTTTTCGCAATTTCTTCGAAAATCCTGTCATTTTTATTTAAAATATTTTTCTGAGAAAATTGATTTTTGGGAGCTTTGACCTAAGGCTGCCTTTTAAAGGGCCATTTCGAAACATTGCACGGTTACTTCAAAATTAGAATTAAACATTTGTAAAACAACCAGATTGGAAGAAAATAACATAAGGGCAACTTTCCACATTTTTTTTTTTCACTTCTCCTGCTTTTCTTGAAAAAGCTCTAACTGTTCTCATAGAAATTGAGAAATTGTTTACTTAAAACATAGAAACTATCTTCTTTTTTTTCTATCATTAATTTTTCCAGGAAAATTGATTTTAGGGAGCTGAGAGAGTTGCAAGGTTGTACTTATTTCAGTGTAAAGCGGATACCACTATCTTATGAAGTTTAGAGTAAATTGCCAAATGATAAATTTTGAAACTAAAGAACATATATTATTATTATATCACCAATCTTATTAGTTGTTTTAGCTGAGAACTCGTGTTCCATTTGAGATCAGCGTATATTCTGATGCACCGTCACCTTTTATTCTATTAAAAGCTCACCGCAGCTCAGAAAGACAAAAACATTAACGCCAGTTTTAATCATGTTGAGTTATACGGTGCTTAAGGAGTCATTTGTTTAGTTTGTCTCAAATTTGCATATCTGGGTCTTTTATTCTTCTTATATGCTTTTTTATTTTTTCCCCCCAAAAAATAATTATTAAAAATAAAACTTTAGTCACTGACTTTATTATAGCAAGTATCACATTATTCCACTGTTGTAGAAAAAAAAATGTTTTTTCAAGATATATTAAGCATACATACCTAAAAAATTTAGTCATTTCGGCGTGTACAGTTTACTCGTCTAGAACGAATTGGCATTTGTTGCTTACAAATTGGCGTAGTTTTTTATATTTATTATCTGTACTTTTTTCTTACAAATATTGTTCCGAAAATAGATTCTCCTACAAAAAATTTTACTAATACAACTTGCTTAGTTGTATTAGTAAACTTTTTTGGTGAAATATAGTTTTTCAATGTAGTAATTCATCAATGGTTTTTATAACTTTTTTTTTAATTGTTTATATCCCTTATATAAAATTATATTGCGTCTAAAATATATTCTCGTTAAAGTGGATTTTTAAAATTTCCCGCCGAGACTGGATAGTTCATGGTATTTCCAAATGTTTTCTCTCAAACTATATTCAAATAACTCTCAATTTCATTTAAGAATCTCCCACGATTTTGGCAAAATATGAAACTGGATTTTATAATCGACGAACTCTAATTTACACACAACTTTGAATTCCTTCTAACTTTTTTAAAGATTAACAAATATTTCTTTCTTTTAAAAAATGCCGAAACTTTCAATTTATGAGTAGCAAACAATTTTTAGTTAACAGAGGAAGTTTCTCTAGATTTTATATTAGATCCATAGGGTGTCGCAGGCTGAAGAGCCAATTCCCCCGTTAGAACCTAATCTAATCTAGGTTTTATATTTATTATCTGTACTTTTTTCTTACAAATATTGTTCCGAAAATAGATTCTCCTACAAAAAATATTTCACTAATTAGTTAATAACAAAATGTATTATTATTTTCATTTCGTCACAGGCTGAACGTCACATGTGAAATTGTCATTGATTGCACCTTTTTCTAATTCTTATTTTTTCATGGTTATATGTACATATTGATGACTTTCTTCAGGCGTAGTTTCACAAAACATAAATCTTTTTTTAATTTTCTAATATGAATATTAGACTAGAAGTTTTTTATATGCTTATGTGAACAAATATACAGTTGCTATTACTGGCAGTTGTTAATTTTTCTCAAAAGCATCAAATTTATTACAAATTAAAAATAGCTTTATTCATTAAAAATAAAATGAATGTAAATTTGTGGTTTGCTCTGATTCTCTGAATAGTTATAGAATTGATATAAAAAAAAAATATTTATTCGTATAATACGTTTTATAATCTTTATTTCCGCAGTATCTCAATCATTGCTTTATTTGTTTTTGTTCTGTGTTTTCATTAATTATTATAAACGTTTGTTATTTTTGCAAAATATGGACAGAACAATGTTTTATTAAATTTTATACGAAGAATTATCAGCTTTACCATTAATTTCCTTAGCTACATATTTCATAAATAAGAATTAAGGATTTCGTTTTCATTTCTTTGTCTTTATCTCGTTTGAATTTAGTGCTATGGCATTTTAGAACCATTCATTTTTCCTCATCAATGAAGACAATAATTCTAATCTCTCAACTTCTTCAATTAGTGTTGAAATGTATCTATTAGTGATGATTTTATAACATTATTGATGCAAATAATATTTAGACATATTTTTTATAGAAAAAATATTTACAATATTCATTAAGAAATACAATAGTATGCATTATTTCTCTTTAAAAAACAAAAATAATTCCTTGTTAATTATGGTTACTTGTATAGCTGTTTTTTACTTGTTGCAATGGTTAATAACGTTAATGAACCTTATAGCAGCCAATTTTTATTGTTTAAGTTTTCTTTACAATTTCCAACGTTCCAACAATTCCTATGAAAATGGCACGTAGAGTGCAGAAACGTTGGAAATTGTAAAGAAAACTTAAACAATAAAAATTGGCTGTTATAAGGTTCATTTACGTTATTAACCATTACAACAAAAATAATTGCGAATTCACATCCAACAGAAAGTATATTATAGACTTTCTATAATTTTTGGTGATATAGGCATAAGGCATAATTTGACATCAATAAAATATTAGCAAATAAAAATTCTTATTTTTTAAAATTTTATTAAGCTCCATTTATTCTTTATGATCGATTGCTGTTGTTGCTCCGTCAATATTGTTGGAATTCTGAAATAAGAAGAGTATATATTAAGATTTTGTTTTACTATGGATTGAGTTCTAACTAGCAGTCAGTCACTTCTGTTTATAATCTATATTTTTGTTTAAGTTTATATGTATCTATAAAACTATTAGTCTTGTTCATAATTTGTCTAGTTTACTATTATCTATTTGTGGTAGCATTTATTGGCTTGTTCTGTGTTTTTCCCCTCGTGAACCAATAATTACAAATACACAACTATATAGCCTTTTGAACTACACGACTATATAGACTTAAATTTACCTATTTATGCAATAAATGTTACAGACTGATCAATCAGAAAATGAGTTATAAGTAAGTTAATTATAAAGTTAAATAGATGCAATTATTGTTATTTATTTAATTGAAAAATGAATTTGAAAAAGAAAAGCAAGTTTTAATTTGAGATAAATACATATCACATATTATTTTTAATGTCTGGGATGAGCAGGAATTTGATACGATTTGATAACAGGAATTTACTTCTTCTTTAATGAGGTAAAAGGAGTATTCTCATCTTTCGTTGTGATACCCTAGGGTAACATACTGAGGTATCTTTTCAACAATTAACCTTTAAGATACCAGCAGTGGATGGAAAGTGCTATGTTCCTAATATCAGAGAATTGCGGGTTAAGTTTGGCCCTATGAAACCATGGCTCACTAATTGAACAACTAGTACCTTCGAGGCTTTTGTGGGAGCAATTAGAAGATGTGTCTCCTTCAACCTCAAGGGAACCATCAGAATGGTAAACTCGATGGTCAAGCTTCCATTAAAGCACTGAGCTTATAGATTGTTCGGTCAAAATGATTTTGGAATGCCTCGGCAAACTTATGGACTGCGCCTGCAATCTGGCAAGAAAAGGTGCAGAAATCCCTTCCATGAAGCCAGGACCCCTTTGAGATAAGCGACCAGTCTCTTCAAGAAGAGAACTCACAAATGAGAAGGAAGCTAAGAGAGCATTACTTGTAGAGAATCTTTCCAGGAATAAAGCGGGCTTAGACTTTTCTGGGCTGCTACGATGAGCATGCATTAGTCTGAGCAAAAATAGGTCAAGTACCAAAAAGGTTACCTCAAGGGCTACTGGAGACTTCAAAGGATACTTTGAGGCTGGCCTACAATGCGAAAGCGCCTGCAGACTCTGTAAGTTGGAGGAGATTAATGCATTTCCTGCTGGACTGTGACTCTACCATCTAGAAAGGTTCAGAAGACTAGGTATCTCTGTGTTGGGAGAGGAGATATCTTCTCTAAGATCTTGTCAGATCTTAATTTTTTTTCAATAAATAGACCTGGAAAGGCTAGGGCACCAGATCTTTCAAAGTCATAATGTACTATATCCCCAAAGGAAATATAATAATAATATTAATATAAATAAGGAAAAAAAATGAATTAAACCTTTGATGTTGTTGTTTCCCAAATATCTTGCAACATTCGACAATGAAACTTGACTATATTTTTACTCAGTTCTTTGACACTGCTGCAAAATTCTTCTAAGGGAAGCATAAGATTTAATATTTCATTTTCGGATTCACATATAAATCTGAAATTCAATAAAGTTCAAAACAAAGTTGATAATTTACATAATAAAACGACTTATGTCAATTCACCACCATTAAATTCACCTAATGGCTAATTTTCCAGATACTCTGGAAGCATTCGAAGAATGTCCCGTCTACCTAGCTGCATTAGCGCGCTTAGCCACTTTCATACGGTAGAGAATCGGTCTAGTATTAATTACTTTTAGTATTATAAGAGAGAATTGATCTTGCGATTTTTCGATCTCCGTTTAATATCTTCACAGCGCAAACTCATAGAAATTTCCACTTAGTAACTGTATTTTGATCGGAATCTTAACCTTTGGTATTAGCTCAAAAGTAGCATAAAATATCTTTTCCAGATTTGCAGCACATCACATTAAATCTACCGACTAGTCCCTGAAATGAAACTTCTATCGGGATTGATAATTAAAGACTTATGAAACTATGTCTGCGGATTTAGCTTCCTAGATAGTGCCCACATTCTGAAGATTTCATTTATAAAAAATTTACATTTTATTTATTCATTATAAAGTGTAAAGGTGATAGGGTTTAAACATACACTGGACATTGTTGGCGCCTCTGCTTAACACCACATGGCGTCAGTTTATATTTGAACTAACTGACAGATCACCAATTCCTATCCAAAACAATTGTTTTTGGAAAAATGTTTTAAAAGTGATACGTTTCTATCTATGTAGCAAGCATTCCAAGAAAGAAAGAAAGAATAGAGAAATTTTCAAAAAACACAAAAACCTACTCAGTAAAATGGCCTTCCGGTTAACAGATTTTCTTCATATTTGGAATTCTATCAAGGCTCCCAATGCTTACTAATATTATGTAGGTGCTAATACCATATACAATATTAAATTTAGAGGAAAGGAAAACGTTACTGTTACCCCAGAACCCCCAAAAATAAATGTTTCCCCAGAAATGTTTAAATAAAAGTGATAGGTTTTTATGTGTGTAGACAGTTTAAAGAAAAGTTGGAGCCGTTTCCGAGAAAATCACGAAAAACTGAAAAACTTATCAGTAAAGACGCACTTCCGGTTGTTGGATTTTGCCCGAAATCTTCATGTATGATGTGGTGGTTCGTCTTAAACGGAATACGAAGAAAATAATGAAAAATAATTGAGAAAATTGCTGCAACCTTTTGTTTTTGTGATATCCTGTTGACACCACACACCAGAGACCATTCGCTAAAAACATTTCTTTCTAATTCAAGGGACCCCGAAACATGTATTTCCGGCGAAAACTCAATTTCGAAAAACTGTCCCGGTCAAAATGCTTCCTCTTACTATGAGTAAGAGAAGAACTAAAAAGACAGGAAACTGATGATGAAGATGAAGAGTAGCAAGGAAATGGAGAATAACAAAACGATAACTGAGGAATGTCATAGTTATAAAGTTACTGGTAGAGAAGAAGAGGGGAGGAATGGTTTGATGGTGAATGTCGAGAAATGATAAGAAATAAATACAAGTTAATGATGACTCAACGAACCATTATGCATAATATAACTGATTACATGTCTATCATCGGACGACCAAAAAGATAATGCATACTAAGAAGTAAGAGTTTTTAAAGAAACAAATAGAAAACATTGAAGAATTAAGAGTTTTCAATGAAACTAGGAAATTCTTTGAGGGTGATTAAATACATGAACTGGGGTTTTCAACCAAAATCTGTAACATTTAAAGATAATATGGAAGAATCCCTAACCCTATGGCGCAACAGCCCATGAAGAGCCAAGGCTTACCAGACGGTGATTTGAATAGAGGGCGTGTGGTAAGCAAGCAGCAGTTCCCACGCCGTTTCCCTGGCATATGTGTAAATATTAGTTCAATACGAAGCAGTGAAAATGATATAGAATCTCCTGACAGGAAGATTTTCTGGAATCGATTGAAAAGTTAAAGAACCAAGAATCTGGTGATGACTCTTTTGTGACTGAATTCTTTAAAACAATGAGTAAAATAGTACTGAATCAACTTCTCTGTAATTTTTTATATTTGGGAAAAGAAAGAATACCGAAAGAAAGGGGGTACCATTTGAGTTTGGTATGTTCCATATATAAAAATGGTGACAAATTTCAATGTACAAATTAAAGGTACTTCACTCCTCGGCGTGGCGTATACAATCTTTTCTAATACATTATTTAAAAACTTAATATTTTTACTGAAAATACCAAATATGCAATTTTTACTAAAATAAACTAAATGAATATCAGCGCGTTTTACGATGAGAAAAAGGTAAAATGGACGAGATGGAAATTGAAGAATCTCAAATGTAATTTGCTCTACCTGACAATACAAAAATATAAAAAATTTCAAAACTAACAACTTTTTTCTGAGCCATTATTAATCACAAAACATCAAACTTGAAATATTAAACTTTACAATTATCAAATGATTGACAACAATCCACAAAGCTAAATTTTCAATAAAAAAAAGAAGCTTACTTGAGACTGCTGTCAAAATTTTCATTTTTCAGAAAACTGTCCCTTATTTCCAAAGTTTTACAAACAAGTGCCGCCATTTCAACTGAATTAGATTCACTTTCTCTAAGTTCTTTTGGCATAATGTGAAGACTTTTATAAAGTTTATAGCTAGCTTCTGATCTACAAAAAAAATAGAGAACAATCTGTGATTAAAAAAACTGGCGCAACAGCCCATGAAGGGCCAAGTTTTGTGAGACGGTGATTTTTGTTGGAGTCATGTGGATAAGCACACCACACCGCAGGACTCAAGTAAGCCGATTAGTTCTGGCCTTCGCTATCAAGGTTCGCTACTAATTGTAGATCACCACTTTTTCTCACCGTGCTAAATCAAGCAACTTAGCCATTTGTAATAGACATAAAAAGCTTCTTAGTGAATTACTTACTGTGAAATACATATTGCTCTAACAAATTGTAAGTTCACGAAACAGAAGTGGCTTTTAATATTTCTATATCCCAAAAAAGATTCATGGAAATATTGATTTTTTTTTAAGGGGGGACTAACATGCAACAGCCAAATTAGGGTAATTAGCCACAGCGATTACAAAATATTAGTACATATGAAACTTCTCATTGATCGCTACCGGTCTTGGACATTGACTTTTAAGCAAGATGCCAACTAAGTTGTAACTTCATTAGTTAGAGTGAATGTATTTCTTTACTACACACTGCTATCATGAACAAACAAAAATTATAGCTGGTTCCATAGAATCCCAATTAAATTAATACAATAATTACTTTCAAAGAAATATTCTGTTCATTTTGAGATGAAGATGAACTTTTAGTTCACCACTTTTAAAATAGAGTCTACTTTTCAGAATGCAATCATATGATAGAACTTATGCTTACTTGCAAACCTTAGTATGCCCCCGAAACCTAAAAGATTTATAAAACCTCAAGTTTCAATAAAATTAAAAATAACATAAATTAGGATAATAGTTTTATTTTTAAAACTTAATTTACGTTTGCAGCTGAAAAGCATATGTATTTACTATGTAAATATTAGCCCATTAGCTTCAAGGATGCGACCCTGAAGAAGCTCATTGCAATAATATGGGCGAAACTTCGATTTCTAGCAAACCACTGACATGATCTCAACTCAAACACTCAAGTATTTTTCATGAAAATGACCGCGGAACTCTAAAAGATCAGCCCTACATATCTATATAATATTATTCAATGTTTAAAGAAAGCCGCTGGAGTCTTTTTCTATATATCACAAAATTTCCAAAAACCACTTTCTCGCGCTCAGGGGATCTCAAAACACAAGTTCCGAAGAAAACTCAAGTTTCTAAGTTTTTAATCGAATAAAATTTTAAAGAATAAAATCTGATGTGAAACACTCACACAACTTTCTCTTACTGCAGTACACAATATTGTAACTGACAAATTTTATAGTTAGTACACCAAATTTAATGAACTTCGTCAATATTTTTATGGGTAAAATCGCGAAAACTGAAAAACTGCTTAGTAAAAACGCACTTCCGGTTTACTAATTTTCTTGAATCTCGGAGTTTTGGCAAGCCCATTGGAATATGGGCGAAACGTCAGTTTCTAGTATACTACTGACGCGCTCTCAGCCCGGAATCTCAGGTTCTTCTCATATGTAGGGCTATAGCTTTAATTGGAATATTTTTTCGGAAAAAAACATTTTAGGGCGTTCTGGTGAGGGGTGACATTAGACTTTAAGGTAAAGTTCTTTTTCAGTATATAATACGTTTATTTCACTTATATATATCAATAAGAATTAAATGTTTTGGCCAGTTTTAATGAAAAGAGGATGACTGGATATGCAACTTTTCTAAATGGTTCTTCAATTTTTGAGATTTTCTATACAAAAAAAAATAACCCAACAACGGCTTTTCTCTAAAAACTTTTTACCGGGAAAATTTATTCTAGAGATATTTAGGGAGCCACAAGAATCATTTTGTGATAGGTTCGTTCTCCCACAGATTTAGCGTCCACTAAACATTTAATATAAATACCAAGTTAATTAGTCCATTGTAATGATTGGCAGTAAGAGAAAGTCGTGTGAGTGTTTCACATGTTCGCTTTTTTAATTGCACTCAAGCAACTCCAAAATAATATTAATAATAATAATAATCACATATCGCTTACATTTTCTGTAACTGTTCCTCATATTCCAGACTCTTCTCATGAATTGATTGAGCCTTTTCAAAATTAAATTTAGCATCTGTAATTTTGCGAGATAATGTTTTCGCAATTGCGTATATTTGTGATAGATGTTCGTGAAGTATTTTCGACCGTTTTCGCCATTCTGTTATTATAATGTTTTTGTCTGTTTCTAACAAATATAAAAAAAAGTAAAATATAGTAAAAAAAAAAAAATAGAAAAAAAAGCTTTCTTATTCATTAAATTGGTAAAAGTCACAGTCCCCCACTATTGTATTAATGATCACAGAACTTGATTTTAAAATATTTTTATTTTTGTTTAATTTTTTTAAAGAATTAATTGTTTATTAATTTTTTTTCTGCATTCAAAAGAGAAGCTTACATTGAAAACATTCGTTAATTTTATCAAACTTCCTTAAATAATTTAAATATGGAAATTATACATGAAATCGTCCAAAAGATTTTAATGTTTATATATATAATCTTGTAATTTCTTAAGAAAACCATAACATTATTAATTACAAATATATTAAATTATTAATCGATATATTAAATTTCAAAAAAAAAAAAATCACCTACTATTTTGTTCACAAAATTTTTTAAATTTTTCTTCGTTAAAACTCATTGAATCATTACATAACTTCATTTTTCCAATGGCTTGTTGAATCTCATTAGTCACTGCAGCATCCGATGATGTCAAATCTTCAATGTTTTTTAAAACGGACAACCTTTAACAAAATAAAATATTACCTCCTATCAGAAGTTTAACATTTTGTTAAAAGATATCTTAATTTGAAATTAATACTTATTGCAAGATTAGGATAAGACCTTTAAGCTAATTTTCATGTCGCTTTGCTTTCCATTTTGCTTAATAATAAAATTTCATTTCAACCTTTATTATTTTTTTGGGCTTAATAAATAAGTCAAAATATATTGAGTAATAAGGATTATATAATAAAAAGTCCTTTATAAACAAGCTTAAACAGTATTTATGATCGTATGCTCTAAGTTAATGCAAAGAAAACTGAAACATTATACAGAGTTTATATGATTTAATTATCAGCATCCAATAGGGGCATTGATGTTTATTATTAAATTCCGTTTTCCCAAACATTTTTTCTTCTAACTTTATTCACAAAAACTATAATAAAATATTTTTATAAAAATCATAATGTGTTCTGGCATCCATTATATTAAAAATGTGACAAACGTTTTCATAATATTCAATTTTCATGAATATTAATAAAAAACTTGATAGACCCCCCCAGATATCGTTTTGATAAAATAATAATCGCATTTTATTAATATATTTTATTTGTCTCGTCTACTTTAGATGCAAAATATTTTGGCTTAAGAAGCTTTACTAACTGCTTTTTTGATGATTTATAGCAAATCGCTTACAGCTTTACGGCCAGTGCTTCCAAGAATGTGCTGCATAAATAAAGTTGATTTTGTATAAAATATACAGCTTGGCTCCAAATTTTTTTTATAAATTTATACTCATATAATCGCTTAGGTTCTTCTATAATTTTAGCTACTAATGTTGGAATTTTTAGTTCTTCAGTCGGAAGTTTTAGACCTGATTTACTGAATACATAAGCCATAGCAACCTGTAGTTATAATATAACCGAGATTACATTAATTTAATGAAATTTTCTCGGCAAAGTTTTATAGTTGTATAGTAATTATGTAACTTATTAGAATTATTAGATTACACAAAAAAACTATAAAAGTACACAATAAAAAATATATAAAATACAATTATAAAATATTAAATCTATTCGTTTAACCTCGTTTGTTGGATCCCAGCAATTACAGGCAAGACTTTCGTCTGATAGGGTCTCTCCAGTAGGAAGTAAAATTAACTGATCATTTACTAAGTGCTTTGTATCTCTCTGAATCCATCCTTTCAATGTCGAGATCGCCGTAGAATAATCTATTTCATAACTTAGTTGTTTTAGTGCAATAGTTGTAAATATAGTAATAATCTAAAAAAGATTTATTTTCATAGCTTATTAATAAAGTATTAACTGATGAGATTAATAATGAATTATTTTTTATAAACAAATAAATGAAGTTTTAGTGCAAATTGTTAGTTAAATACACCTACTGAAAAAGTATTATTTTCTTGAATAATATTTAATTTTCTGTAAGCCGATTATATTTTCTTCTTCTAAAGAAAATTGTTAAAAATCTTAGCAAGGATTTGCTTTTCTATGTTTGCATTAGAAAGCTTCAGCAGGCACTTTTTATTTTTTATTTTATTTTATGTTTAATGATACTAACGAAAATTAACACTTATCTTCAATATTTTTTCAAAAGATCATATATTTTTTCCAGATTTTCTAAACTTGGTTCCACCAGGCAGCCCATCAATCACAATTGACAATCAACAAGTATGGCGCGAGATTTAAACATGTAGTTGAAGTCATCTTTCTACACGAATTGATTGAAAGCTTAAGCTGACGATGTATGAGAATCCGAAACTGGTCAGAACTAAAGGAATGACTCATGCTACGAGGATAAAATCAAAGATTATACTAAAGACTTTGAACTTTAGAGGAAAGCATAACGGTGCTATTCCCCCCCAACCAACCAAAAATCAATTTTTCCAGGAAAATGTAATAAATAAAGGAGATAGGTATTTATATGTATGTGTAAATAGTATACAAAGTTTAAAGAAAGGGAAGGAAGTAGCTTAGTGGTTAGCGCACTGGACTCCCACATGGAGGTCCTGGGTTCGAGTCTTGCCGTGGTGCCCTCAGATTTTCTTTCCCTAGGAGCCTCTACAGTTCACTGTAGCGCACTGGACTCCCACACGGAGGTCCTGGGTTCGAGTCCTGCCTTGCTGCCCTCAGATTTTCTTTTCCTAGGAGCCTCTACAGCTCACTGCCCGGTGTTGGGCAGTGCGATCTGTAACGAGAGAACACTGTCCGGAGGCCGACAGTGCACTGAGTAGTCTCCGGCCGCCAATGGCCATAAATGTTTTTCGCGTCTTAAATTAAAATAAAAAAGTTTAAAGAAAATCGTCGGAGCGGTTTTCTAGATAATTACAAAAAACTGAAAAATTATTCAGTAAAACTGCATTTCCGGTTATGGATAAAGAGCATTTTCATGTCTGTGTGTGCTTCAAAACCCAAAAAATAATCAACCCATGATTGGTCCTAGGCGCACGATTTCACTAACTTCGTTGAAGATTTGATATTTAAATAAAGTATTCTATCTAAATACTTCTTTCATAATAAATTGTATAATTACTTTTTTATTAAGAATAGAATCCAGCGCTGAAAATATTACAATTTCATTGTTAATATTTTTGCCTCTTATTTTTCCATCCCATTCTAATGAAAGTCTTAACCAATATTCAAATTCATCTTTAAGGAATCTAAAAAGAAAATATTATAAATTAATAAAAAATTATACTGTTACTGGATTAAATTTTTAGAAAGGAAAAAGTAATAAACACAATCAGATCCATCTTTATAAGTAGAAAAAAGAGCAGTTAATTTACAAGTTTTTGTTTTTGTAAGTTGGTTAGTTGGACATATAATGGATTTCATTTAAATTTACAAAAACATCAAATAAATTTTAACTGTTTTTTAAAGCAGACTGAAAGCAAAGCATTCTCAGTTAATAAAACATAACTTTAAAAGCTTTTAGGTGTTGCAAATCATAAATAATAAGAACTGTTAATTTTATTTATATTAAATATTTTTGTTCATTAAAATTTTTAATTAATAAAGAATTTGTTTATCTTCAGTAAACGCATATAACTATATACCTAATTGAAAGTAACTCATTTCAATTATTATTTTCATTAAATAAACAACTAATGTTTAGATTGTATAAATATGCTTATATTTGATTTTTAATATTTTATTACTGTGATATGTGCAGTTCTGATGGTAGATGTTTACTAAATTCCATAACTCCATCAATATTCTTACTTATGCATATATCTTCATAATCTTTGCTCTTTATAAGTGATGCCCTGAGAATAAAGTATTTGATGACTCAGAAAAAATTGAAATTAAATGCTCATAAGTGAAATCACTTAAAAATATCTACCTTCAATCTACTTTACATTGGAAAGCTGCAACTAAAAACCTGAGACTAACATTCAACAAACAAATGCACACAAACTAAAGAAATTAGTAAAAATTACTAAAAATAATTAGTTTAATATTAACAACGATATGTTTACGATGTAATATTTTCTTAAAATTAGAATTTTGATTAATTATTTAAACAAGTAATAGACGTACATATACATACATATATATTAAGCAAACAATGTCAAAATAATCATAATAGCTTCTCAAAGTACTTATAGGAGATAATACTGGAGATTCACATTAATATACCACATTAAAACTCAAACATTTGTTTCTTTTCCAATGGAATGAATCTCGTTATTCTATCTGAGAGATAATAAGTGAACTCAAATAAATTTTACAACACACACATCAAAAATTAAATTGTCACCAGCATTTTTTGATACGGTATTCAGTAAATATAAAAAAATGATATGTATGCGTAGCACTTAAAATACTTACAGAAAATAATTTTTGAACTCATTTTGAAAAACATTAAATAGACTTTTAATGGAATGGAATAGATTAACTATGTTTGTCCTAAGAATCAAATAACGAATTCTAAAAATGAATTTTTTTATCAACTTATATGAAAATTAAAGTGTAGTTATACTTTTGTCAAGTGTTTTTCATGTTCAAGTACTTTCATAGATAATTTTGCACTCTTTTCTGAAAAACAAACAATTTCATTATTTTATTACACTCAATTTTTTAGATACTTACCACCTCAATGGAGGAATATCTGATGGAAATGGTCTGAAACCAGTAATAATTTCATGGCATAAAATCCCTAAACTCCAATAATCTACCGAAAATGAATGCCTAAAATGTGAATACATATATTAGAATTATTTTAATCACATTATTAAAAGCCAATATATTCATGGAAATTCCGTTTAACTTAAAGAGGTCACAACAGAATAAGAAGACCAAACTTATCGAAAACTGGAAAGATATTTTCAGAGATATTTTCCGTGATAGCCTGCTTCTTTTTGTGGCATCGACCGGTTTCGGGCGTTCGCCCATCATCAGGATGATGTTTTGTTAAAACAGTATAATAACGCACACTTGCACAGAGTAAATTCAATTTATACACTCGTTTCTTTATTTAGCAGCATATGTAAATTACTCTCATAAAATAGGTTGGAGAATACTGACAGTTAACTGACGTACTAGGCCTATTCGGTACTTAGAAAGGTTGACACGTAAATCAATGAAAACCCAGCTTTAAAAGACTTTAAAAAGATACTCCAGAAAATTGGGTAATTAATAATAGCATGGCATAATTGTGAGAAGGGAACCCTTTAGCCTTAAGGGAACGTAATTTTGGAAGATTCAGCTAACCGGGATCTGTATCCGCTTAATGGAGTGACTCCTAACGAAAAAAATTGAAGTGGTTGAGTTGAGCACTTTATTTCAGGTGCTGATGAAGAAGATCCTCCTGCACAAGCCTATGGGGAGGAATGTAAGACTGAAGACCAAACAGTTGGTGGCCCGATAGGTCGACCGGAGATACCAGACCGCAGCTTCGGACAGGAGGTCCAAAGCGTTGGATAGAGAAGAAAAAATTTCATGGCGAAGGCCACAGCAGACCTATAATACTTTTTTTATAAGTATAATAATGTTTGTATGCAACTTAATATGCTTAAGTAGCCCTTAGAGATATCTTTTCCTTCCATCAATCAAGTAAATTCAAAGTGCATACTTTGGACAAAGAAATCACAAAATGCTGGAAAATATCTGAATTAAAGAACACATTCTACTGTTATTATTTTCGTTATAGCTTTAATCAATATCCAGACTCACTTTTTTATCTTCACCAAAATATTTCTCACTAATTTAAATTGTAAACTATTAACAGTGAACGTCTCTACTTAATGATTAGGAATGATAATCACTGTCTTTTAAATTGTCTATGAATATTACTTACGACTGGGTTAATACCTCCGGAGCAAGATATTGCAACGTCCCAATATAAGATGAATAAAGTTTGTTTTGATCCAATTCTTTGCGATGGCCAAGATCTATTAACTTGTAGACTACCTAAAGAATTGCGAATTTGTAACTTTAAAAAATTAGTTTTTCATTCTGGAAATTTCTCGTTTATTTGGAAGTAACATTTATTTAGGAAACTAATGTATATATTCATTCAGGGGCGGCTCTAGCTCGTGTAGCGCCCGTATGCAATGAAACTCTGGCGTCCCCTAGGCCTGACCCCCACCCCCGCGGCTATAACTATAAACTTTGCCGTCGTAACAAGAAAGTTTTTTCATATTCGAAAAAGAAGCCGCCCATAGGGCGCTCGCGTTTGATAACTGCCGCCACCGCGCTGGCTGGCCGCTTCTGTCATATCATTGTTGTACCATGATGGTCCAAGACGATGCTCTTAGCTGTCTCAGGGAGCGCCGCGGCGCCCCCTGAGACGGCGGCGCCCGTGTGCATTGCACACCCTGCACTATAGGTTAAGCCGCCCCTGTATTCATTAATTTAATCCTACCTCATTATTTTTATCTTGTAGTACAATGTTTTCCGGTTTAATATCGCCATGGATTATACCCATTTTATGAAGATAATGAACTCCATTTTTAATATCCCTCAATAATTGTCTGATGATTCGCTCTGGAAGACCGCAGCAATATTCGGGTTGGTTCAACAACTATAGCAGGAAAGTTTATTATTTTTATCATTAGAATAATGTAACTTAAATAACTATTCGTTGCAGGATAAAGTACTTTTCAAAAAATCAGGAAATATCAAATATAATTTTTTTTTGTTTTTTTGTTTAATTTAAGGCGTCTCAACATCTGTGGTCATTTGCGCCCGGAGCCTTCTCAGTGCACTGCCGGCCTTCGGACAGTGTTCTCCCGTTACAGACAACACTGTCCATCACCGGACAGTGAGCTGTAGGGGCTCCTAGGAAGAGAAAATCTATGGGTAGCACGGCTGGATTCGAACCCGTGATCTCCGTGTTGCTAGTCCAGCGCGCTACCACTGAGCTCATCCCTTCCCTTAATTTTATTTTAAAAACAATTAATCAACCTATTTAAATACATACCTTTCTGAGATCACCACATGTACAGTATTCCATACAAATAACTACTATATTGTCCGACAATTTCTCACACATTTCATCAGGCAAAGGTAAAATTTTTACTAAATTTGGATGGGAAAGTCTCCTAATATCATCAATTTCTTTGAGTAGTTTTTCTCGATACTGTTTATTATGCTTTCCTTCACCGGTGCGGATTAATTTCAGCGCTGAAATGTTTTACCTTTTATAATTATGTGTGTTATTTAATATAATAAGTCAGCAATTATAATAGTGATAATAATACTTATTTCTTGATGGCGTTAAGTTAAAAAGAGATTAAATCTGACGATTTCAAAACAATGTGATTCTTGTATAAGAATTATCATGCTCTAAATTCAATGTAAGTGATATGAAGGCAAATCAAAGGAAATTTAACCACCTTTTATATTATACGGCCTTTTCTTCTTCTGTTTATCAATTTTAGAAGACATAGAAACAAATTCTATGGAAACAACTTTCCGTCTAAGTCCAACCCTTGAAGTTGATTTTTATTACAAACTCATCATCGTTAATAACAATTTTACAAATCTATCTTAAAAGCAATAAACTAACTGCAATAATATAAGAAATTTACATCTAGAGATTTTATACTATTTTGTGATGTTTTGTTTTTAAAAAGGACAGAATAATTCTGTAATAAAAACAATTAACAAAACCATGCATACTTCAAATAGGAAAACTCATAGCTTGGTTTAATTTCTTTCCGTTTATGTTTTTATTTTTTACTAGACCATAGCTATTTAATTTATTTAGGCATTCAAAGCTTTGTTTAATTTCGTACCATTCATTTTTAATTTTTCCTCGTCCATAAATTAATTAAATTGTAAAAGATACTAAATAATTTTTGTGTTATTATATTTTTTATGAGTAACTAAGAAACCAACCTATCATTTCTCCAGTACTTAGATTTTTCCATTGTGTTACTACACCGAAACCACCTCTTCCAAGAACACTTTCTTTACACCATTGCCCCACGGTTTGCTTTTTTGTATCCATAACTACTTAACAAGTACATCTATCTAAACATTGTGTTATTTTTATTTTTAGAAAATGCCCCTTCTTAGTGTTTGGAATGTAGTAAGGAACTATTTTGGTAGCACATATGAATGTAGTATTTACAGAAAGAATAAAATCACTAATTTGATTATTAAAAATTCAACATCTCAAATTTACAAAATAACACTGCAAATATATTCACATTTCTCATAAAAATCTTGGAACACTCAGTAAACTTTTACAATCTATAATTGGATTTTGTCCGTCCTTCCATTTTTTTTTTATATAACTTTATTTTTATGCTCTCATGAATTTAATAATTTTTGTCTTTGTCCCCTGTTTACATAATTAACTGAAAGTATTTAAATAATTGGGTGGCATTTAATATATAATTCTTCCAAGCAATAATTACGAAGTGAACGCTGCCTCTGTTTCATTTGAAAATGTTTAAAGGGGAAAAGGTTTGTAAAAGTTCAAAATATGTCCGCCCAAATATAGTTCCAACAAATGAATGACCTAAACGTTGCGCTTAACAAAAACGAATAAACTGCTGCTCTGATTCGTTTCTATTCAGCTATTGCATTTAACCTGATCCGCGAAACTTGGATTCCACAAAAAAATTCAAAATCAAATTTAAAAGTAAAATATGCAAAAAACTTACAAAATTTCACATATCTGATTTAATAGAAGTAAATTATGAATCTTTAAACAATCTATAATGCAAACTCTCGTCAGCTTAGCTGAGCTTTCATAGGAGAGCAGTGAAGGAATCGGTTGCCTTTTGGCATAGATCTCTCGCTTCATTTTACAGAGGACAGAAGCGTTTTGGTATGCTTTTTGAGCGGCGTGATAACTACAATTTCTTTTAAGAGGGAAGATTTTTCTGCATCTAAGACAATTTTTTTTTTTATGTAGAAGAAAGCGCTTATAGGATTAGTCAACTTTTTTCTAGAAGAGGTATCAAATAAAAAGAGAAATATAATTAAAAACTTAGATTATGGACTGCTTGAGAAAAGGCAATAAAACAGAATATTTTTCTTTCCTACACCGATTTCTGTGTAAACTACAACTTGGGAATTAATACATTTGAGTTTTATTCATGGACCTTATGAAGTCCCTATTGGAGTACTTCCCACACACCAAAGGGCATCTACTGGGTACAAACCCGATTTATCAATTAAATAAATAGATATAAAAGCTGTATGAAATTCAGTGTTATTTCACAAAAATACAATAATTACAATTTATTACAAAGAAACTGTTCCAAGGGCAATGTAAAAACAGAATTATTATTACTACTCAGCTAACATTTATAATAATGTATCGTAAAATTGACCTATTGCTAGGTAAATTTACAAAGATTATTTTAAACATTTTCTTATCGCGCCATTCAAAATATGTCTGCATTTACTTATAGAGTATAATGTACATGGTCTTTTTTATTTCAAAGGATAAAGTGATTTTTAAATTTCTGAATTATTTAAAATATTTTCGAATTCCTGTTCTAATTTAGCGATTAAATCTTCTCCAGGGAGATTCAACAAATGTGATGATATTTTTTCGACTGTAATCTTCTTAGAATTGAATTTATCGGAAAACCCAATTATTATTTTTAAAATTAAATGTCTAAAATTTGCATTTTCTAAAATTAACATTTGTATGTTATTAGTAAGAGAATTCACATATTCTTTTAATTTTGGATTTTTTGCTAATGTCAAAAAATGTGATTGTACAAATGATTCTTCTTTATCGGTACTACAATCATTGTTCACGAATTTGTTGAGCTTAAATTTAAGATTTGCTATTGTACTTTCTTTCACAAGAATTTCGTTGCCATGATGTAGATTTTGAAAGTCAATAGTTTTTTTC
The DNA here is from genome assembly GCA_011037195.1 of Triatoma infestans. Taxonomy (NCBI): domain Eukaryota; kingdom Metazoa; phylum Arthropoda; class Insecta; order Hemiptera; family Reduviidae; genus Triatoma; species Triatoma infestans. The sequence goes on along the minus strand of JAAEAF010000108.1, from coordinate 91,877 downwards.
AAAGACTTTATTTCCATTTTGCACTCTCTTAATTTTGTTTCTAATGTTTTCTTTAAATTTAAGGCAGAATCTAACGATTCTCTTGAAGCCAAGGAGGCATTCCTTTCTTGGTTCAATAGCTTTTCTAATCTTTGTTTTTCTTCATCCTGTGTTTTCATTTGTGATTTTAATTTTGCGAAGTTAACAGTTCGTTCGTTGTCTTTTTGGGACAAACGCTTTAAATCAGAAATCAATGTCCATGTAATGTTAATGAGTTCCACTAATGTGGTTTTATCATTTCCATAGTGCACTTGTGGATATCCCAAAATCTCGAGCTCACTGGAAACAAGCTTTAAACTTTCACTAATAGTGAATTCCTTACAAAACGAAGAAGTCATATTTTTATGAAATTATCTCTTTATGGCAACCACACACATAGTAATTTCATTGCAAATCTATCCTTAGTTAACCTGTAACTCACTAAAAACACAATTTGGAAGTTATGATGTTGATGTTAGTTTAATCAAATTAAAATGAATTCTCTTTTACTGGCAGAAGCCAAGAGATAAAAAGAATTTTTCGTTGTTTATTATGCTTGATGTTATTTAATCTAACATTAAAAGAACAAAAAATAAATGAAATATTACAGAAAACTTAGCTGTTCTCTGATTATATTACTCTAAGCTATTCATAAGAGAGAAACTAAAAGCCTAAACTTAATAAACTAGCACGTTAATTTTCAAAAATTAAGAATGGAAGTTCTCGAACATCAAGAAGGAAAATTAAATTTGGCGGTAGTAACAGTAAAAACAACAGTTTTGATACACTTATCGATTAATAAGTCCTTTATTTGATTTTATCGATAATATTGGAGCCTATTTCGTGGTGGAAGGTGTAAATAGTGTTATACTCTCCAGCAACCAGCATGGAGCAGAGAAGTGTAGTGATTGTTTAAATAGTAATATACGTTTTACAGAACTGTTCATCTTTTTTTAATTCTAAAATGGGTGAATTTGAAGATGAAGAGTCCAACAAAAAGAAACCCCACCGCCAACGATTATCTGGTATTTGTTTTCGCATTAAACTGTTTCATTTTAAAAATTCTGTAATTTTTATTTATTTATTTTTTTTTAAAGGTCGAAAGCTTGAAAAGAAAAAAGCTAAATCCCAGCACATTCAAGAACTTACCGACAGGCAAAAGAACCCAAAAGCTTTTGCCATTAGTAACGCAGTTAGAGCAGAAAAAAAATTTAGGAGGTACTTGTGATTTTTAATTTTTATTAATTCATTATATATTTTATGGCTCAATAGAAGCAAAATCAATATTTATGGATAACATTCTGAATTATAGAAAAATATTGATGTGAAAGATAGGTGAGTTAGAAATTGGAAAAATTTTAATACCAAATTAAATTAGCCCCATTTTTGGTATTTAGCAAAATAGTTGTATTTAGTACTGTAGTTTTGTAATAAAAAAGGACCTATATTTTTATAGATAAATTGCATTGAGTTTTTCAACAACTGTTGAGACTTTATTATAATTGTTTTTTAAATTTCGACATTGGTTCAGCAATATTTTTTTTCTTATGTATATCATTCTACGGTTTTAATAATAATATAGAGATATTAAATTACCATTTCTCAACTAACTTATTCTAGTTTATATCAAGAAAAGCTTTATTTACTTCCAGAAGCAGAACAAAGCCTTTCCTTAAGAAGGCTGGTAAGTCATTAACATAATGCAATAGCACATAATAAAACTTAATTGGATTTATTAATATTTTTTTTAGCTGCGAAACTGATTTTGTCAAAGTAACTAATGGCTTTCAAAAATTATTTTTCCAAAAAATCGAATAAAAAAAAATATCTGAATAGTTGGAATGAATCTGTTTACAATCCATTATTGTTTATTCTATATTTATTGGTTTAAATGCTTTATTGAAGGCGTTATGACTGCGTAATCATATGTGGAGGTTTTGTGCAGAAATTCAAGCATTGACAGGAAATTGGTTTGTAAAGCAATTATCATTTACAACTGGCCTAATGTCAGCTTGATTTTTGGAATGATCTTCATAGATTTTTTGCAATGATCCTCATATTTTTTATTACGCTAGCAAAAAAGTATATGAATTCTGGAGTACATTATAATGGTTCTATAATTTTTTTATATCCTCGTTTCCTATCAGGATTATTATTTTGCTGAGTTTCTATTCCAAGACATTATATATATAACATGTATAATATATACACATATATATTTAAGAACAGAATACATTATATTAATCTATTATAACAGAACTCAGGATTTGAAAAGGAAAAAGGAACATATACCAGTAGTTGATAGAACACCTTTGGAACCTCCTCCTATTTTAGTTGCAGTTGTTGGACCACCAAAGGTTGGAAAATCTACTCTTATTAGAAGTCTTATTAAATCTTACACAAGACAACCTCTAACTACTATAAAGGGACCTGTGACAATAGTTTCAGGTAATTTAATCACATTTAAAACAATTTATATTTCATAATTTTGATAAATAAAATTTTATAGTTAATAAATATCATAATTCAGTTAATAAATAAAAGAAAGAACGGCTAAACTTTACTTTTCGTAAGCATACGAAAATAGAACAGTGATCCACTTATTTTTGAGTTTCCCGGCTAAGGATTTATTCAGTCCCCCGGGAGAACGAGGGACGGAGCCCTCCATAAAGATTACTGAAGGTCCGTAAAATATTAAAATATGATTATTAGCAGTTCCCGCAACATGTATGGCTTTGCACAACATTGAAGGGACCAGCATAAGCAAATTTTTCCGAAAGTAATTATAAATGTAATTGAGGTATTGAAGAATATGTCCATTAAATAACTCTAGAAGAACCATTAGCAGTTCTAGTAAGACTATGGTCAATTAGAAGCGTCTAATCATGGTTGGAAACAAAAACAAGAGAGTTTTTATTTTTTGTTCTTAGATTAAAGAATTATTGAAAATTAGAGCCTGTTTGTTACTTAGTAAAAATTCTTGTACTAAGTATTCTATATTAAAAAAGAAAAATATTTTATTTCAGGGAAAAAGCGCCGAATTACTATCATAGAATGTAACAATGACATCAACTGCATGGTGGATATTGCTAAAGTTGCCGACTTAGTGCTACTTCTAATAGACGCATCATTTGGTTTTGAAATGGAAATTTTTGAATTTTTAAATATATGCCAGGTAAAAAGAACGGTTATTTAAATTAAAAGTTTCATTACTAGTGTATATCCCTTATCACACATAAGGAAAATGTGAACTAGACATTTCTCCTTGGATACAAGAATATATGTATTAATAAATAAATAGACAGAAACTATAAAATACTTTAAAAATTTATGTCCAGTGATCAGATGTTTTCATATTATTGTCCGAGAAGCAATAAAATTTCAACTCCTTACCTCCTTATTTATAAATAATTTTCGATATCAATACGCTCTGCTTTCTTTCTTGTTACTGGTTTAGGTGCTGCCTCTTCAAGATCTTTAAATAGAATTCTGTAGTTGTTTTCAGATGCACTTCTGCTTTTCTAATTCTTTTGTTTTTTTGCTTTAACATAGAACTTTAACAACACATCAAAATGTTTATTTGATAGGTTTTACCCTATTTAGGGTTGCAAGTAGGTCCACCCCTAAAGCTAGTAAATAAAAAAAATATTTAATAATAATAATAATAAAAAACAAATATTTAACGAAAATTGAAAATAGTCAATTTATAACAAATTCCAGAAATGTTAGTTGAAATTCTAATTTTTATTGAAGTAAAAGTTCGATCATCCATTAGGTAGATAGACATATAACGACATTCTAACTATCCTTTATTATAAGTAACATGACACCTATTTGGTAGTTGGACGTTAAGCCCGCCTGAAAAAATAGGCATTACTTTACTTTTTTTACTTTTTTATAAGTAACATTATATTGAAGTAACACGAGTATATAAGATTTGTAACATTTTTGTCTAATACGTTCTCATAATTTATTATTATCAGTGAATACTTTCAGTAGTTACTGTTTTTTGGGAAACGTTAATAATTTCAAATGAAGGGATTTAATAATAGAGTTTATGTACCTAATTGAAGTAAATTGTGGGTACTTGTTTCAACATTTTTCGATGAAGTTAAAATATATACTTCTTTTCTTTTTTCAGTAAACATCAGTTTATCTAGATTCACATTAAATTTCTGTGATTGTGTGACTCTTTGCCATTGATCTCTTTGACAGTTATATGTACACTATAAACTAAAGTTTCTCTCGTTCATTATATTATATTAATATATAATCAGACTATTTTGTGATCTTTTTATTATATGTCATTCTCTAAGTGAACATTATATGTCATGATTACATTACAAAAATTAATTTAGCTTCTGTAATAATATAATAATTACATTCCATACTCAAACTTTTTTTAGGTTCATGGAATGCCGAAAATAATGGGTGTCCTAACGCATTTAGACATGATAAAACATGCCAAAAAATTACAAAGAACAAAGAAATTATTAAAACATCGATTTTGGAAAGAAGTATACCCTGGTGCAAAACTGTTTTATTTGTCAGACATGCAATATGGATTATATCTAAAACATGAAATTAAAAATCTTGCTCGATTTATTTCTGTAATGAAATTTCGCCCCCTCATATGGCAAACATCTCATCCTTATATTTTAGGTAAGTGCTTCTTAAATTTATTCTATATTTCATTATAATTTGTTCTTCAAGATATTACTTCATAAATTTATTTTGTTAATTAATAGTATTACTATATGAAGCCTTTGGGTCCCAGCACTTTGACCCTGGGGAATATATAATGGCACAGGACTTTTTTTAAATAACAACTTGTACCTAAACTTTAAGCAAAATACCTTTGATTCTAATTTCTTTTTTTATAAATTTTATTTATTCACATACTGATCAGGACTTTTCGGTCTATTGAGATCATCTTCTTCCGTTATTTACACTTTATTGTTTCAGCTGTTGTTGAAAAACAAACTGTATTTAAATTCATTCTTTGGCGAAACAGTCTTTAAATTATTTAATATTAAAGAACCTTAGAAAGTGTTGAACAAGTTTGTTTAAGCGAGGGAAATTTTATTTAATATATATATTATATAAAATATATTACATTATGTACAAAGTGGTAATTTTAACATGCACCACCCACATTTATTGGAAAGTACGCATGATATAAACAAAATTTCAAATAATTCTTAATTAAATTTTTCAAGGATTCCAAATATGTAATCAATTATTTTTTTTAAACTACAGATTTAGGATATGTTGAAACCAACTTTCATTTCAAATTGAACTACATTTTTTAATGAATTCTAAAAGAAGATTTTTTTTAGTAGAAAATATCTGATGAATATTCGCTGAGTTATTCAGTTTTGAGTTATAGAAATTTTTATTTACTTTTCTTAACTTATTCTTTGTTTGTTACTTTTTTTATTTCTTTTGAAAGATTGTTTTTCGAGTGAAGAATGTAAATTTACAATAATGGATTATTAAATAGGTGGAATTTCCGAATATGAGCAGAAGTAAATCCAGATATTACATATCGGGCGCGGAGTGGGACTATAATTTCGATAAATGTGTGGTGCGGCCTATTAGGGGTTCAACTTGTAGGTCGTACTTTTACAATGGAACATAGAACCTTCATTTCTTAAGGAAAGTTCTCCTAGATCTGTCTGAAAATGTCCCGCTAACACGGCAACAAATTATGTACTTTCAGCAAGCTGGATGTCCAGTTCATAATGCGAGGAAAGTACGACATTATCTAGATCGCATTAACCGTGCACGTACGGCCCCATTCAATGATGGTGCCTACTCCCCAGATCTGGCGCCTCTGGGGATACCTAAAAAATAACGAACCTGATAACTTTAATCTGACGATGGATAAAATCCGAAACCGGCCAGGAAATACAGAAATATGCATGCTACGGCGGATAAAGTACCAGATCTAAAAAATAAAGTTTATGGCAACTTAAATCCCTTCACCACTGTAGTAGAACTTGATGAAAGAATTTCTGCAGTCTGCAAAGAAATCCGTCCTAATTCTGTAATGAGTGAACAAATAATTCTGCAATGAAAACTGACAAAAAGGGCATGTTTATGCTTATTTAATGATGGTGTCCATTTTAAATAACTAATGTGAATATGTTTTTGTCTTATTTGATTATAAACTAAAAAAAAAAAAGTGGAATACTAGCAACCAAAATGCAGAGAACTTCCTATACATTCAAACTTAAATATCTCAGTGAATGTTCAGTGGATTTTTCTCGTTCTTTAACCATGTTTCACGAAAAATATGTTGTGAAATACTCACACACGACTTTCTCTTATTCCAATTAATACAATTAAATCAAGAAAATTTCTTTAAAATGGCAGTGTTAATGTTTACTTAGGGTGGCTATAAAAACAGTGGTGGGAATTTCACTTGTATACCTGTTCGGCGTTATGTGGAGCGCTCTATATCAAAATCAACAGAGCTTGTGCAAATTTAAATTCCAGCGAACTGACAGATCCCCAATACCCCTCAAGAATCAATTTTTAAGAAAAATCTTTCAAATAAAAGTGCTAAGTTTGTATCTATGCAACAAGCATTCCAAGTTTAAAGAAAATGATGTAACTGATTTCGAGAAAATTCTAAAAAACTCGAAAACCTATTCAGTAAAATACTGCAGTACCGGTTAAGCCATTTTTTCAAATTTGGAATTCTTTTGCTTCTGATGTGTATTAATATTATGTAGGTAGCGAAACCATATATTATACTGAAGTGGTATTTTAGAGGAGAGCATTTTAGCGTTACTATTCTCCTAGAACCCCCAAAAAATCAATTTTCCCGGGAAAATGTTTCAAATAAAAGTGATTGGTATTTATGTGTATAAATGGAATATGAAATTTATATAAAATCGTTAGAGCTGTTTTCGAGAAAATCACGACAAAAAAAAAAAACCATTCAGTAAAGTTTGCGGATGTAAACCGAAAATTTCATGTTGGATCCAATGATAGAATCTTGACGTAATATCGAGTGTCATATTCCGTGATTTTACGTTTTTGAGATATTTTGTTTTCTCTCTCTCTGTCGCTCTCTCACTGAGAGAGATATTCGCTAAAAGATCTTACGAAAACATAAAACTATTCGAAAAATTGGCACGATCACATTACTCCACTTAAAGCAGTAAGAGAAGTAATAAAGTGAATATTTGTTCACATTTAATTTATATAAAAATAAACAGTCAAAAAGATAGTCTGCTGCACATAACATTATTGTTGGCTGCTTTACATTTGAACTTTTTTTTTTTAAACACCTCAATTTTTAGCTGATAGAATGGAAGATACAACACCTCCTGAAAAAATTCAGTTAAATCCTAAAGTAAATCGAACAGTTTGTTTATATGGATATATGCGAGGAATACCAATGAACAAAAATGCTTTCATACATATACCTGGTAAGATAATCAATAAATTACTTGATATTTCTGAGTTTTTAAAAGTTATATTTTTGTAGCATTTTATGAATGTTGTATTATTTTAAAAGGATGTGGTGATTTTGCTGTAAGTGACATTAGTTTTTTGCCCGATCCTTGTCCATTACCCGAACAGTTAAAAAAAAGGACACTAATTGAGAAAGAAAGATCAATATATGCACCGTTTTCTGGAGTTGGTGGAATTGTTTATGATAAGGATGCAGTATACATTGAATTGCCTAGTATCCAGCAATCGCAGGTAACATTCTTTTTATCTTAATGGCCGAGATTAGGTTAATGTTAGGCGCGGGATTAGATTGCGGAGATTCTGGGTTCGAATACAGGCAGCGGTGCCCTTAGATTTCCCGCGTGGGAGATTCTACGGGTGCCGTTGAAGAGAGAACGCCACCTGAACTGCGACGCCTCTGAGCCTGGAGAAGACTCTGAGCGCAAACGATCCCAGATGTTGATGTGCCTTAAAGAAAAAAACTTGCCATATTTTAAATCGACAGTAATATTTCTTTTATTTAATTGAGGGCATTTTGATATTGTTTATAAATACGTATGGTTTTGGCATAACGTCTTTAAAAGAAATAGGACTTCTTAGGCGACAAAGGCATTGAAATTTTGTTATTTTCTTAGACTTTTGAAGCTGTTCTGTAGGATCTTTTCGGCCAGTAAAAAAAAGTCTTATCTTAAAATGAAATTAATTATTAAAATAAATGTAACTAATACCTCGATTTATTATTCCAACCCTCAATTAAAAGATAATTGATCATGTTACTTAGCGTGTTAAAATACCGAGGCCATTCGCCTCATTAAGCCCAGATCTTATATAAATTAATGAAAAGAACATGTTAAACAAACGAGGAATGAATTTCCCGAGTTTCTATAATTTAATTAACTAAAATACTAATTTAATCATTATTCAACCTTAATCAAGTAGAAAAAATCGTGTGAAAAACTCACACTTTCTCACTACTGCAGTTAAAAAATTGTAATTGACAAATGTTCTTCAAAGTTATAATGGAAGATTCTTCTCGACCATTACTTATATGAATGAAAAGGATTGTGAGATTCGGTCTTTTTAAAAAATAAGAAAACTTAAATTCTTGCCAACGTTTCGACAAAAATATTGTCTTTTTCAAGGCATAAAAAAATAAAAAACTATTAAATATCTTCAAAACATATCAAACTTAAAAACTTATGTATAATTTTGGAAAAAAAAAAAATGAAATTGAGGTGTTCTCAACTTTTTATTATCCAAAATTATACATTAGTTTTTAAGTTTGATATGTTTTGAAGATTATTTAATGGTTTTTCAATTTTTTTATGCCTTGAAAAAGACAATATATTTGTCGAAACGTTGGCAAGAATTTAAGTTTTCTTATTTTTTAAAAAGACCGAATCTCACAATCCTTTTCCTTCAAAGTTATAATTTTACTGAATGTTTGATTTCAGTGTTATATTAATGGAAGTATCTAAACTTAATAAAATGACTTTTTTAAAGAAAGCAAAACCCCGCTTCCGCCACCCCAAAACTTCTTTAAATGAATCTCTCGGAGTAAAGATTTGAATAAAAGTGATACGATCTCTATATTCACTGTAGGTGTACCAAATTTAATGAAATTCGTCGGTGTTTTTATGGAGAAAATCGCGAAAAGTGAAAAGGTTCAGTAAAAACGCAATTCCGCTTACTCATTTTCTTGATATTCGGAATTTCGGCAAACTATTTATTTCTAATAAATCGGACTATCTAGATGACAGAATTGTATAATCAACTAGATTAGATTAGATTCTAACGGGGGGACTGGCTCTCAGCCTGCGCCACCGCGATACCCCATGGATCTATTGTGGCACCCCCCTAGTTGGAGGCCCTTCCCCGATCCTGTCCTTTACCGGACTGTGGAATTGGGGGGGGCTCCAGGTGATCAATTAGAGCACCTGCCATCAGAGCACCCTCTCGAGTCCTGCTTGCCTTAAAAGACTTAATAGGTCCGAGAGAGGGCCCTGGCTGAGGCTTGTTGGCACCAGCTTCTCTTTACCAAAGAGGCGGTACCTTAGCCAGACCAGCCCCTCGCACTGACATACCACGTGCAGCGCCGTCTCCTCTTCTTCCTGACAGAACCTACACAGGCTATCCGTTGCCAGGCCCATGCAATGCATGTGCTTGTTAAGTCTACAATGGCCAGTGAGAACGCCAACTGCTATCCTTATGGCCACCCAGCCTATTTGGAGTAATTCCGCAGACAGCTTGGGCAAGTGGCTATGAATAAACGTTTTCGCCTGCCTCTGGCCTGGAGTTTTGACCCACCATTCCCTTGATCGGTCCTGCATCCATGTCTTGATGGATGCACTCCTGAGGCATCTTGAGACGCCACACAACGGCTCCGGCCCGATAAGTGCTCTGATTGAACCCTCCCGGGCCAGACGGTCCGCCGCCTCATTGCCTTTATAATCCGAGTGCCCAGGTACCCAAACCAGGAAGACCGTATTATGGCTTCTAATTTCCGTGAGTGCACCTACGCAATCCCACAACAGCCTTGAGCTGATCTCCCACGAGTCAATTGCCCGCAGAACAGCCTGGCTATCCGAATAAACGACGACTCTGGAGTTATACACTCCTCGTCTTCTTATTTCGGCGGCGCAGATAGTAATCGCGACTAGCTCTGCCTGAAAGACCGTGGCTAGTCTTCCCAGGCTCATCAAGATATTACATCTCGGATGAGCCCCGTACATGCCGACTCCTACTCTATCGTCCGTGTACCACATAGATTCGCCTGTAATTGGCGGCCCGTTCTTCCATGCCCCTTTGTCTAATATCAAGACTTTGAAGGGTTTTTGGAAGTCGTACCTAGGAGTCATTATATCCGTAGGCAGACCCAAAATCGGGTCCTGACCCAAACACCTCATATATATCCTGATAATTCCCAGTATGCCTGGGATAAATGGGAGCTTGTCCCTGTTGTAGTCGTGCCACGACTGCTCTTGCGACGCCTTGGACGTAAATGTGGAGTGGTGGAAGGTTTAACAGGACCTCCAAGGCCGCAGTGGGGGTAGTCATCATGGCACCCGTCGTGCTCAGGCAAGCCAGCCTTTGAACACTTCCGAGCGCTCCAGACCCCCCATCTGCAAGATCTTTGACCACCACATCACAGCCCCGTTGGTTATACCATTGGTCTCACCACGCAGTATGAATCCACAAGGCCATCCACAGTCCCCAACTTTTACCGCATAGCCTCCTGCACCTACCCATGGCGATTTTGGCTTTGTGTGCGGTGATATTAATATGGGAATTCCATGTCAGCCTTCGGTCAAAAGTGACCCCCAAATATTTGGCTTCCATGGCAAAGGGGATCGCGACCCCTCCGAGCATTGGCTGTTGTAAGCCTTGTAAATTTCTCTTCCTTGTAAAAGGAACCACTTGAGTTTTGTGGGGATTGATGGAGAGACCCTCCGCTCTACACCATTTGTTCACAATATTGAGCGCCCCCTGAGTGCGCTCCGAGACAGTTACCGCGAACCGCCCCCTCACCACGATCGCCAGATCGTCCGCGAACCCAAGGCAATGAAAGCCTTCCGCGGTTAATTTGGTCAGGATGTCATCGGCTAATAACGTCCACAGCAATGGCGACAAAACGCCTCCCTGCGGACAGCCTCTACTCACCCTGGCCACAAGAGATGAATTATCTATGGTGGCTATATTAGTCCTTCCCAGTAGACTAGTCCTTATCCACTGACCAATCGTAGGGGGCGTGCCCCTTCTTATCACTGCACCAACAAGAGACTCTGAGTACACATTATTAAAAGCGCCCTCTATATCCAAAAAGGTAACTACCGCAATTTCCTTGTCGTCAAGCGACTTTTGGAGTAGCCTGTTTAGGTCATCCAGCGCCAAGTCTACGGATTTCCCTGCCTGATAGGCATATTGGCGATTATTAAGAGGAATTGTCCTCAAAATCTCGTCCCTTATAAACCTGTCAATCATCCTCTCCATCACCTTCAGCAGAAAGGAGGACAGGCTTATTGGTCTAAACGACTTTGGCGATTGATCTACCGTCCCCCCTACTTTCGGGAGGAACACGACCTTCACCTGTTGCCATTCTCTCGGTATGAATCCCCAGGCCAAACAGCCTCTGAAGATCCTACATAGGTGTGATATCAACACCTCCACCGCCTTCTGCAGGAAGACGGGGTAAATCCCATCCACGCCTGGTGCTTTATAGGGCTTGAACCTTCCAATCGCCCATCTTAGCCTGTTCGGCTGTATGACGTAATTCGCGATTTTACAATCTGCCCGACCAGGCCTTCTCAGCCCCTCAACCTCTAGAGGGGCCTCTCCATAAGAGGACCCTGGAAAATGTGTGCTCATAAGCAATTCCAGCGACTCCTCTACCTAGTTAGTGTAGGTTCTGTCATCTTTCTTCAGGAACCCTACCCTGTCCGCAGTACCTTCCCTTGCTAGGATTCTGTGAATTCTCGCGCACTCCGAGGTGTCCGCCACGCTTTACGCTTGGCCTTCCTTATTCAATGTTGTACTGCGTCAGTACCCTTCTATACGATGCCCATCTTGGTTGATTTTGGCTTTATTAAACAGCCTTCTCACCTCTCGCCTCCTTCTCTCGAGGTGATCATTCCACCAGCTGTCTTCGACCTATTAGGCCTTTCCCTCTCCGGACAGTTTTCCTGGTAGGCGTCCAAATCGCCTCGGTCACCCGTGCCACTGCCCGTTCCAGACTTTCTGTCGTCCGTACATCCACTAAGGTCACCGAGAGACTCGCTAAGACTCCCAACAAATCCCTCCCAGAGAGTCTCCCTCGGGCTTCGAAGCCTACTAATGACCAATGGTGGAGTGCATATATCGAACCTAATATGCCTATGATCCGAGCACGATGGTTCACTTGATACATGCCAGTGAGCAATTTTGCTCAACATACAGCGCGAGGCTAGCATCACATCCAGCACCTCCCTCCTAGCTGCAGTCACGAAGGTTGGTTCCGAGCCTAAATTAGCTACATGCAACCCTTCACCAATAATGAATTCATAAAGGTACTTACTCCTTTGGTTGATGTCGGTGCTCCCCCAAGCAGTGTTGTGCGCGTTGGCGTCGCATCCCAGCACCAGCTGTAAGTTCCCGCCTCTGTAGTAGTCCATCATTCTTCTCAGTAGGCAGAGGGGGAAATCCTCATCACCGGGGAAGTACGCCGAGCTAATTACCAGAATTTCCTCCCTCTCCCCCTAAACTTCTTTAAATGAACTATCTCGGAGAAAAGTTTCGAACAAAGTTTATAGGTTCCCTTATTCATTAAAGCAATACCTGGTGTTTTTATGGAGAAAATCTCAGAAAACTGAAAAAACTGTTCAGTAAAAACCTTCAAATCGGAATTTTGGCTACATATTTAATTCTAATTAATATTATTAGATAATAGAATTGTATAACAAACGGAAATAGCACTTTATAAGAAAACAACGCCACCTCTCCCCAATTGCCGTCTTCAATGAATTTTCCCAGAGAATTGTTTCAAATAAAAATTATAGCTCTTGGTATTATATAATAGATATTGAAGAAAATTGTTGAAGCCGTTTTCGAGAATATCGCATGAAAGAGAAAAAAACCATTCGGTAAAGTTTACTTTGGGTTGAGGAGTTTTTACAGATAACCTAATGTGGGATTCCATGGTAATACCTAAACGGGTTATCAAGCTATAACTTTCTGCGATTTTTCGTTTTTGAGTGAAGTTGTTCACATACATACATATACACTCACTAGACCATATTCTAAAAAGTACTAAGAGAAAGTAAAAAAGAATTCTTTTACTGAAGTTTATGATGACCGATTTCAAGCCTCATAAATTCCTCAAATTTTAATTAAGCTCGGGTAATTAATTAGTATCGAATTTAATTGTTGACATCTCAGAATCTCAATTTTTCATTTTATTTTTTGGCTATAATTTCAAGTTAGGCTATCATTAAAACTAAGGCCAAGTTTTTTTGAAATTATGTATAACTGCTTTGATGTGAAAGGTGTATAAAATTGCTATTATAGAAGACAAAAAGACAGATTGTATTTTTGGTTTAGCACTCAGTGTGGGTAGATAATCAAAAGGCATTCCAACAATATGTACTGAAAACCGAACCTTATGTATAATTGTATAATATAGATGATAAATTATATCATTAGAATTATATTTTATAAGTATTATATCATTAAAATTATTAAATTGTATTGTATCATTGAAATTCAGAATTCTAATTCTGTTATAGTGTAGTAAAATAAACTCACTGTATTTTACAGAATAAAAATACTCCAGGTAAAGAAGTAGTTGATTTGCTTTTTCAAACAAAAGAAACAATGGATACGAAATTAGCTAGTAGTAAAATGCAGTTCTTTTCTGGAAGCGAAGCAATCACCGCCTCTGAATTCGATCAGTAAGTATTTTGTAAACCCACTATTCTTTTCTTTCTAATGATACAATTAATAATAATTAATAATTTTTACGATTTTTTTATTTTGATATATTCGCGATTACTGTTTCATACATTAATGAGAAATTACATATTACAGTAGTATACTACAAAATAAATGTCATTACCGTTATAATAATAATAATAGTGCTTTATTTACAAAAAGCAAATATGCAAGAGAACAAAAAACAAAATATAAGCTACTTTTTCTAAATATATATGTAAATATATATAAATATAAAACAATAACACTTTACGGCTTGGAATAATCCGTCAGCGGGGATTACCGTTAATGCTTTTAAAACGAAAACATAGATATATTATTTTATAAAAATAAAAGCAAATATCTTTTCACCCAGCAATATTCATTACAAACTACAATTGTATTTCTCTAGTAGTCTCCTCATATCTTTTTTTTTTAAGTAAATTTTATCCAACCGTATAATCCATCAGTGAAGTTAAATTTTGCTAGAAATTCCAGAGTCACAGGTCTCACTAAAAAAGAAGCCTACTAGATATATAATAAAACCCCAGAAAGCTTTACTATTCAGAGATCTGGGCATATAACTTCATGAATGATTTATGATAGGATAGGCAATTAAAGCCGTGTTGTCAGTCTTATTGAAAGTATTAGAAATAGATGAATCCTTATCTCATACAATATCCTAAATGATCAAATTAGTGCAATCAATAGGAATACAAACCTGGAGTTTGAAAAATTTTATGAAATAGTTTAAAATTGTAAAATTTGTTAATATGTGTTGTCAGTGTAGACAGATTGCATTTTTTTTTTTAAGTAGACTTGTATCAGAAAGGAGAAAACCAATCTATTAATAATAAATACATTGATCAAAACATTCAACACTTATTCAGGTTTTTGGGGTCCAGCGTGTATCCCACCTACAGACTTATACCAACGGCTCCAATGTTAGAACAAAATATATAATGAACTTGCAGAGAAATTGATGGATTGCGCTATTTGGATTTAACGAATCCATAAGCAAACTCTAGCTCACCATCCACAACACATATACTCGCTCACATTTACATATTGAACACTTTACAGACGACTACATTCTGAATACAAAAAACGTAATGGAGCCACAATTGATCCTTAGGGCTTATTGAATTTCATAAACATCTAGCAAGAAATATGAAAAATGGAAGCTGGGAAATTGCTAACATTATTTAGAAATGGACTATAATTTATAGGAAATTAAAATTATTTCATTCATTTTTCTTTTAAAAATTAACAATTCTGTAACTATTTAAATTATGGTAGTTGTAAACATCAGAGATTTTATTTGTGATTACCAGCTTCATTTTATGACATCGATCGGTTTCAAGGTTTGTTTGTCTTCCTGTTGCCTTATTGAGCAGTGTAACAACGTGGAGGGCACAATAAATAGGGCGTATTTCTAGCTTTGTATTGTGTTAGTCGAGAATTTTAAGAACTATGTATATCCAAAGATCCTAAACACAGTTGAGCACCGCAAACCAGTGAGGGCCAAAAATGAAGAACTCTACTATTCAAAAGATCTCGCATGATTATGTGGTCATCTAAACAGCAAAAATGACATTTTAATATCTGCATTTTAATCTGCAAAATTTAGAAGTTTTTTCTTTCATACATTGATCTTTCAAAGAATACATTTTGCAGAATATTGTTTTTGCTGTATTTTGTTCTATTGTGTATATGTATATATACAAATATATATTATAATATATACAAATATAATAAATATTAATATATATATTATAATATATTATGTAAAAATATAGATCAAGATAGTAGGATCGGTAAAGTGATGAAAGTAATGTCCCTTACCACCAATATTTCGACATATATATTTCAATTTTTGTGCAGCCTAAAATGCCCCCCCCCCTACCCCAAATAAAATCGGTGCCTGATAAGTCTTGGTTCTTCAAGATCTGTTGCGTCAAAGGTTTTTTTTTCTTAACTTGGCAAAATAGAAAATTACTGTAATCACCTCTGCCAGTTCTCAATATCCACAAGGAATTGTTTTAATGTTATTGTTGTGTTAATATTTATCACCAATAAGTCGTAAAGATAATGCTTTAATTTTATTAATTTTTGATTTGTTTTGTAAATTTGATAAATCACCTACAAAGATCATATTAATGGGAACTGAATTTATTTGTTACAAATAACAAAAGTCCATTAATTTCTAAATATTCTTTTTCTTTTAACAATAATAATTAAATTTCAGAAAATATAACAAAGCTACCGTTTCCACAAATGACAAATATGATCATAAAAATGATCTTAATGAAATGAATTCTTCTGATGTTGAATACACATCAGACAATGAAAGTGGAAATGACGGTGAAAATAGTGATGATGAAGACTTAGGAGAGAGTGAAGAAGATACAAATAGCGAAAATGTTGCCAAGATTAGTAACAATACAGAAAACAGGTATTTTCCGCATATTAAAATTGATTTCGTAAATATATTTTGAGAACATAGCCTTAGAATTTATTTTGCTTTATAAAAACAGTGCTTTTAATCCAGCTAATCTTACATAATATGGATGAATTGTTTTTATTGTTGTTTTTAAGAAACACATCTATGATATCTGCAAATGGCAATCACATTCGGGAAAAAATTAATTCAGCCATTGCATCTCTTGAAGACACTAATTGCGACATAGATAATATGTCAGAGTGTTCGTCCTCTAGTGAAGAAAATGATAATTCAATGGTTGTTGATGAAAATGGTAGCTTGCCATGGGACAAGGAAAGGTGCAACGCTAGTGATTCAGAATTATCTGACGATAGCCGCCTTCCAGATACCGATTTTAATTGGAAAAGCAATTTAGCAGAGAAAGCTTCAAAGGCATTTATTGAAAGGCAAGCAACAAAAGCTGATCTATGGAAACTTGTATATGGTAACTTTATTTGTATTTTTTATTATTGCTATGTAGTATAAGGAAAAATTGCGTTATGAAAGTTGTCCTTCTGAGGCGTTAATTTTGTTCACTTTCCAATTAAACTGGCGAAACTGGAATGCTTTGATATTCAGTTAGCACTATTCTCTTAAAAAAATTAGAGCTATTGAATGTTTAATTGGAAACATTAATTTTAATTTTTAAATTTCTTAAATATTTTTTTCTGAATCTTTTTTTAATTAACAAGATACGGGGATGTTATGAAGGTAGTGGGAATGGAAAATGGATCTTGCTTCCTCTTACAGTAAGAGAAAGTAATATATATTACCTCTAACAATAATTACGTTTTTAATAATTACTCTTTCCTCTTAGTGGGATAAATTGTTACAGAAAAATATTTGAAATAAACATCATGGCCAATATCTGTGTAGCTAATATACCTAAAAAAAATCTTTAGAGCCATTCCCAAAAATCGTGAAAACCACCAAAAAAGAAAAATCCGAAAAAAAATCGGATTCTCTTTTTTATTCACCGGAATAAAAGTTTTATTTCTGCGATAGATTACTAGATTTTATGGTCATCGACAGGTTTGGGACGTTCTTTTATCTTTAGACTGTCTTGATAAAAGTGTACAATAGTCAATTAGCATAGAAAATAGATTAAAGAAAGTGGAAAGTTCGAGCGCCCGGTATCACTGCAACCCAAAAATTTTTTTGTAAAATCCTCCGGCTTTCTTAATTATCCACTGGCTCAGAGCACGAGTGCAAGTCTCGTGCTAACAAGCAGTCTCCAAAGCTGTTTGAGAGGTGCCTTCGCATAGCTCTTAGACGCTGGCAGCTCAACACCTATCCACTTAGAGGTATCTAACTCATTACAGGCCCTTGCAAATGACAGATGTCATGGTGTCTTCATCAGTCAAGCAAAACCTGAGTGAACACTACCATTTGGGTGATAACAAGGACATTTGGATGATCCGGTCAGCGGGACCTGCTTCCTGAACCTACAGAGCTCGGGAAAATGCCCACTATTACCCTTAAAGAATCACAGATCTGGTTGAGCAGATCTTGGCCGCAGTCGTCGACTAGCAGAATGCAAAGTCGAGCACATACTTTTTGAATAAATAAATGTTAAGCTATTGGTGTTTTTTTTTTATGTAACAGCGTTGCTCTAGCTTCCGGAAGAGAACCTTTCCAGCTTTTAAATGTATTCGAAAATAAAAATATTTTAACAGATTAAATGGTTATACTTTAGGAGATCATCCAGCCGGGCCAGATAAGGATGAAAATGATGGTGCGGATGAGATTGGCGGTCTATTTAGAGTGGTGAGCAAAACACAAGAAAGATTGATGAAAGAAAAAGATAATGTTAATGCTTTAGATAGTTCAAAATTTCATATAATCCAGATGAGAGATTGGACATCACCTGAGGTATCATACTTTATTTCTTCATCAGAAATTTTGAGTGATATAAACAAATTACCCAGTACATAAGCCCGTTTTAAAGTTTAAGTTAATTCAAACAAAAACAAAAAAAATTATGGTGTATATACTTGCAATGACTCTCTGAGCCTTTGCTGAGAAACATATGTATGTATATAAGTAATGTATGTATGTATTACGTGCACAATGTATGTGAGTATGGTGTTTGTTTTTGTTTTACCATATTTATTAATATGCACTACTACATATGTACGTAAATTTATTTATGTGTGTGTGAGTGTGTGTGTGTATGAATAAACTGTCACAGAAACGAAAAATTGCTGGAAGTCCAAACTTGATGTACTGCATCTACTATGAAGTATTGGTCAAAAAACGACTTAAACTTATTTTAGAAATGCGATTTTACTGAATGTTTTTATTTATTTTTTTTATGTTTGCGCGATTTTCGTGAAAATAGCTCCAACAATTTTCTTTGAACATAAATGCCATTAACATACTTCAAAATTATCTTGTTTGTTTGTGTTTAAGGTAATAGAGTCAATAAGAGACTGTTTTATAACTGGTAAATGGAATGAAGATGAGGATGCCGAAGAACTTTTGAAATTAGATGATATGAGTGATAATCCAGATGAAGAATTATACGGTGACTTTGAAGACCTTGAAACAGGAGAAAAGTTTGTTTCCAAAGAGAAAGACAATTCTAAAAGTAAATATTTATCCCAATGGATAATGCTGTAACGTTTTTAAACAACTTTATGTAAATTTAGAGCTCATTATTTCTTAGTTCGGTATGAATTACTTGGTTGTTCTTGACCTATATTTTGAATCTTTTGGGATTCTTCGGTAAGGTTAACCCTAATCCTGACTTAACTGGAGAATTTCAAGATATAAATGTATGGTTTTAATGGATTTAATTTTAAATCCAGTGACTGATTACCATCTCTACAAATATATTATCTTGCAATCTCAGTAAAATATCGTTAAGTTAATTTTAGTTGAATATGGATGCTTCTCACATGACGGACTCCAAAGTGGTTTGAAGTTGAGGTAAATCTGTTGAATCCGGCCAGTTAGAATCACTGTAGACCATTTAGGATGATAATATTTCTCCTTTATCATTGAATGGTGGAATTTAACTGTAATCCTCTCTCTCCTCTCTCTCTCTTTCTCTGTATGTGTGTGTGTGAGAGAGAGAGAGAGAGTGAAAGGTTGATTAGAAGGTCCAAATTAATACATTTTGTTTGATGGAAATCTATTTTAGTTTTCATTTTTTCCAGTAGTAGAATTAAGCAAAGATAAATTATTAGAAAAAAAGAAGAAACTGAAAGAAAAGTTTGACAAAGAATATGATAATAAGGAAGGAGAGGAATCTTATTTTGAAGATTTAAAGTTAGAAGCAAGTAAACAAGCTGAGGTAATTACGGCATAGACAATATTAAGCAGCATAAGTCCTAACTGTAAAGCTATAGTTGAATGAATAACAAAGAATTTTACTATAACTTTGTCAGTATAAATACTAATGTTTCAGATGAACAAAAATCAATTTGAAGGATTAGATGATAACATTAGAGTTGAAATAGAAGGATATAGAGCAGGGATGTATGTTAGATTGGAAATAAATGAGGCACCGTGTGAACTCATTGATAACTTTGATTCTACTTATCCATTAATAATTGGCGGCTTGCAACCTGGAGAACAGAATATTGGATATGTTAAAGTATGCTATTTTATTAATTATTGGATGCCTTCAGAATGGTTGTACATGATTTTGAAAGATACTAAGTTTTTGTTTACGTTTATAATAGTATTTATTTAAATAAACATTAACTAAACATAAACTATCAAGCAGTATTTTTTGTGTTTATTACTCATAGTTAACAATAGGACGGGTAACTTCTTAAGCGTCCTTGCGCAATCCCTGCTTAAGAACACGAAAACACCATTAATACACTTATGCACATAAGAGAGATAGTTGTAGAATATATAACGATTTGTTTATCGTACAGGTTACTCTTGCTGACCCCCCCCCATCACCACCACCACACACACACAAGAGAAGATATTTGCAAAACCGCAAATATACTCAAAACACAAACACCTACCTGCACCTTCACAGAAGATTAAATATATAGTGCGAAATTCAGACGCATTAGGACGCCATAGTAGTTCTTTTAGATCGGATGAATAATTGATATAGATTGTATGATTTACAATAATGTTCTTAGGAAATTATTATTTTAGGTAAGAATGAAAAAACATAGATGGTACAAGAAAATTTTGAAAACGAAAGATCCATTAATAATTTCAATGGGCTGGAGAAGATTTCAAACTATTGCAATATATTCGAAGCAAGAGGATAATATGAGACATAGGTAAAAGAATTATTTCTGTTTGCTTCAGCTTAATGCTGCACTTGTCTTAAATAAATATTGTAATTAATTATAGGGACTTCTAAGTTGACCTTATTAATTATAAATTGTTTCAATAGAAATTATTTGCAACCAGGTCTTTATTTTAATAATTAGACTTTTATTTAAGAACAAGTTTTTTATGAAAGATCTAATATCAAATAATTTCTAACGAACGAATTATTATTTATGTTGGCCAAATCAATTAACCTTTTGTATAATGTTTTAGAATGCTCAAATATACCCCTGAACATGTAGCCTGCATGGGTCATTTTTGGGGACCTTTGACACCAGGTGGTACTGGTTTTTTAGCTCTTTTAAATGCAGGAACTATGGAGGTATAATTATTTCGTGTTTCATTATTTAAGTTGTACATTATTTGTCAGATAAATTTATTTTTTCGCATGGAAACACTTCTTACCCAAAGAAATCTTTTAATAAACGTAGTGATTTGAATTGATTACGAGCTGAACTTGGAAAAAGTTTTGAAATTATACATAGTCAGATTTAAATTTAAGTATATTTATTTTTGATTAATTTTTATTTTCTCTTACTCTTTTGAACATGTCAAATTTTCGAAATTGAGTTTTGGCAGGAAATGCATGTTTAAGATCCCCGAGTACGAAAACAATGTTTTTAGCGCATGGTCTGTGTGTGTGTGTGTGTGTGTCTGTGTGAGTGAGTGAACAAAATATCTCAAAAACGAAAAATCGCAGGAAGCTCAAACTTGACTTTTAATCATCATATATCTAAAGGTTTCGTGGACTTAAGCTTTTCTCTAAAGCCCACTTCATTTCAGTGTTGGTTCTATCATTTATAAATTATTCTTCAGTTTTATAAAATCTATTCTTATAAATTAGAAGCATCGCTAGAATTCCATATTTGAAGAAAATAGGTTAATCAGAAATACAACTTTACAGAATAGGTTTTTGAGATTTTAGAAGTTGATCTCAAAACGATTACAACGATTTCCTTTAACTTGGAATGCTAACCTACAGATATAAGCCTTTCACTTCTCTTTGAAACATTAAAAAAAAGAAAAAATTGATTATGATAGTTTTGCGAAATTTTTGACATTAAATTTCAAATATATGGGATTGGCTTTATGTTATTAGCGCACTCATCACTTTCGTACTTACTTGGGGAAGGTACTTGGTACTTCCCCCACCACCATCACCACTATATTTATGTTAGGACAAATGAGCAAAACTTGTAAGTTTTATCAATTATTTATATAATCACTATTTAAGAATTATATTAATTTGCCATCTTTATATATAATTGTATTAAAAGGAGTAAGAAAAATTCGTGTGAGTGTTTCACATTAGATTATTTTACAATAAAATCCATAAAATTGTATGTCTGATTATTTTAAACGGACGCGGTATTATTGCCTGATGTAATCATTGAATCCCAATCTTTTTCGGATTGATCACTTATTTGCGTAGATTTGTTTAGCTGTTCAGTTGTTGACAATGAAAACTGAGTTTAGAAGAAAAAAAATCATAATTATTTTACAGAGCGAACCAGGATTTCGAATAGTAGCAACTGGTGCTGTGGTCGATACCAGCCAGTCGACAGTTATAACAAAGAAATTGAAATTAATTGGTACCCCAATGAAAATTTATAAGAAAACTGCGTTCATTAAAGGCATGTTCAATTCTGCTCTTGAAGTAGCCAAATTTGAGGGTGCAAAAATCAAAACAGTATCTGGTATTCGAGGACAAATTAAAAAACCCTTAAATAAACCAGAAGGAGTGTTTCGAGCAACTTTTGAAGATAAAATACTTTTGAGTGGTAATATGTTGATTTGGACATTCGAATTTATTATTATCGAATCTATTTATAAATAATGTATATTTCATATTATAATTGAATTATGTACAAATTTATTATGTCGTCTAAAAAAAATTAATTTTATATATATATAAATACATATTTCTTAAAATATATCTATAGAATATATTATGTATTATCTAGATATTGTATTCTGTCGTACATGGTATAAAATTGATGTTCCAAAACTGTATATTCCTGTTACGACATTATTATTGCCCCCTACTGAAAGAAATACATGGAAAGGGATGAGAACTTTGGGAATATTGAAACGAGAAAAAGGAATACAAAATGAAGCTCAACCAGATAGTATGTATACGGTAAGTTAACTGGTTAAATACAATACAGTTGATATCGATTAATAAATAGCATATTTAATTCAATAAATGAAGAGAATAATATGAATTTTACACTGGTTAAATAAATGCATATTCGCTCGAAAACTCAGACTATAGCAGTTTATAAGTTCAAGTATATTTCTGAATGACACGTTCTTCGATTTAAACTGAAATAAATGAAACTAAACTATGGTCTATTTGGCACATTTTTTATGATAAAATCCAGTCAAGATCTCTACGAAATTTCCTATTACATTATTACATTCAAAAATATTTGCTTAAAGAGAAGGTAAACCATAAATATATCAATCAAATTTGGAAATATATCTCTTTATAGACCTACTATCGCTAAGATCATTGAAACGGCACAAAATATTTAGTTTATATGTTTGGGAGTATTTACATTAAAAAACGATTTTCTATTATTAGAAAACTCAAGAATATTTTGCAACTCCCTGATTACTTTTTTTTGCTGCAAAGCTATTACTTCATAAATTTTATTTTACATTTTTTTCATTTCCAAATGACATTTTTTCTTTGAAAGTGAAATTAGAACTCGACAAATGTTTATTTTTTTCTGCGTACATTATTTTAAGTACTTATTGATAATGATCAAGAAGATTCATTCGAATAATGTACCTTTAAATGTAATTGAAAAAGTGAGATAAGTGATATTGCCATCTGAAAAGAAAAAGGTTAATTTTTTGCAGCAAGGATAATAACTATGAAATTAGGGAAGCGATTAGCTCAGTGGTTAGCGGGTTGGACTCCCACGCGAAGGACCCGGGTTAAAGTCCAGCCGTGCTGCCTTAGATTTTTTCATCCTAGGAGCCTCTACAGCTCACTGTCCGGTGATGGATAGTGTTGTCTGTAGCGGAGGCCGGCAGTGCACTGAGAAAGCTCCGGGCGCTAATGACTTGCCTTAAATAAAAAAAAAATGAAATTAACTTAGAAACACTAGCATTTATGTAAGCATATTTAGAATCCTTAGCTGACATCTTTACACACATTATAATTAGTAGTTTAAAAAGTAAAAATGAAGAAAGATTTTGCTACTTACAGGAGATAGTGTTACTTTTATTTACATTTTATTTGGTATTTTATCCGTCGCAGCATGCATATTCTATTTATTCCTGACCCTTTTCGGATTTTCATCCATCGTCAGAGCAAATTCACCAAGTTCGTCTTCCAAGTCACCAAGAGTTCACTTACTGAAGTATATTATTATTATCGAATCTATTTATAAATAATGTATATTTCATATTACATTCGAACCCACGTTCAAATTTATTATGTCGTCTAAAAAAAAAAAGGTAATTTTATGTTAAGTAATATAAATCATCAGAGACATTTTCCGTGGTAGCCTGCTTCATTTTGTGGTCATCGACCGGTTTCGGGCCCATCTTCAGGATGCGTTTTTCAGAGTGTGACAACACAGACTTGCTCAGAGCAAATTCAGTTTTACACACTGAATTATTATATGTAATAATTATAATATATATATTTTTTATTTTTTTATTAATAATTATAATAATATAAATCCGTGGTTGCTGGATTTCTGGAGTATGAATTTTTTTTTAATTTATTACGTAATTTTGCAATATTATGTAATTTTCTCTCGGTGGCCTCTGCTATCAGTATATATATATATATACTGTAAATACTAAGTCACTGCTTTTCCTTTGCTACCTAGCAGAAGTTAACTCTCTACAGAACTTGATGAATTTGCTCTGACGATGGATGAAAATCCGAAACTAGTCAGGAACAAAAGGAATATGTATAAAAAATACCAGATGTTATCCAGCGTTGCGGTCCCATTCACATATTTTACATTTTATTCTATAGTTTTATTTAATTGTCCGTATTTTTTTTGAAGGAGCGCTATTTTTATTTATTTAGATAAGACAGAAGAGTGAATATAATGTTTCAAGTCAAAACACTCCCCAACTATCATATATTATATAGAAGTAGAAGTGATAAATATAATAAAATCTATAAATTTGAAATATTTCAAGAACGAATGATCACATTTTCTAGGTTTAATGGATCATTAAACTTTTATCTTATTAAATTGTTTAACATAAATTATTTTTTCAATTTTAGGAAATCCAAAGACCTCCAAAAATCTCTCGCCATCTGGTTATTCCCAGAACCCTGGAAAGGGAACTTCCTTACCGCTACAAACCTAAGGATAAAAATGTGAATAATTCCACAGGACCGGGATCATACATGAAACAAGTACGAAAGATCATCGTCCGTGATGAACATGAGACTAAGGTCAGTGGTGGTTGGCCAGTATTATATTTAATAGTCGCTGCAATTGAAACGAAAACATACTTTTGTACTTGATTATTTATTTTCTCACAAATTTTAATATTGTTTATTCTCATATTAATTAAGTAGCATGATTTCTCCAAATCATTATAATTAGCAGAACGAATTCCCCTATCCATTCATACAGCTTTTATCAAATTCTTCAGTCCGTGGTTGCTGGATATCTGGAGTTTGATTTTTTTTTTTAATTTAATTACTTTGAAATATTTTGTAATTTTCTCTCTGTGACCTCTGCTATCAGTATATAGATTGTAAATACTGAATCACTGCTTCTTCTTTGCTACCTACCTATTATTATTGCTGTCAGTATTTTCTTCAGGATCTCTCCAGTGATTGAATGAAGGGACTCAAGCAACATGTTTGACAGATATGAATATTGTACCTTCTATTCATACATTTAAGATGGAAAATGCTAAATTTTTATCTTCTGCCTAAAAGTAAAAAAGTTATCAAAATAAGGGCTAAGAATTGGCTTAAAAAGAAATGTAGACCTACTCTTAAATTTTTATAGAAAATAAAAGACACACTCTTGAAAATTTTTGCAGCAGTTGATTTGCAAGAACTTCGTAAAAATCTGTGGAACAGATTAGTAGAATAGATTATGTAAAGAAAAAGCATGGAGCAATATCCACCCGCTGTTTAATTCACGCTTTTGATACCAGGGTGCGCTACTAACTGTAGCATCCCCGCTAGATTCGATGTGGCATCCCTAAACGATGATAGATCAGCGTCGCCTTTGCCTTCACAGGTATCAAACCCTGAATTTTTACACCACAGGCGAGCCAGCCATAGCCAATGCTTGAGCGCCAATTTACTATAACTATTTGTAAAACCATATTTATTTTCAGAATTTCACATTCGTTTGTCACTCACTTTAGTTGTCTTAAATGTTTAAATTCAAAATATTAATATGAAATTACAACCCTTTCTGGCCCCCATAATTTATTATATGGAGCTTTCTGGAGCTAAAAATACTGAATATATATTTGAGAAATCTTAACTATCCTGTACTACAACCTAAAACTAAACTTTACTGAAGTTTGGAATGATGGAATTATTATCATTCTTCATTCTATCGTTCCCTCATAAATATTTACCCTTAGCTTTCAGTAATTCTGTCGTTTTGTTAAATGTCAGAGAGCCAGCAGAGCTCTGTCTCAAGCATTTACATGTCTTTCATCTTTCCACTTTCATGGTTGGAAAATTGCTTCTTCAGACGGATCCTATCTCGATAACATTGTTTTCCACAAAACTATACAAAAATTTTCTTGGACAGAAGATCCGCCACTTGATATGGTCTATATATTAAGCTAATTAGGATATATTACTCGTATTATACTTTTTTAAAAGAAGAGACTTGTTCTGCCTCCTGTTATTGGTCTTGTAACTCTTCACTTGCCCTAGTGCTTCAGCCAGGTCCTTCATCGTTAATAGGCTCACAAGATCTCCAGGAAGATTTTTTTTTTCACACATTAGGGATTGCTCATTGACCCTTTAACACACTTAATTCTACTAATTAACTTTTTGTTTTATATAGGTGGCAGGACTTTTACACAAGTTGAAGACAAGTTATGCTGATAAGCAGATTAAACTAAAGAAAGCAACAAAAGAAAGAATAGCTGAGCTTAAGAAGCGTAAGCAAGATGATGAGTTTCGCAAAGTTCGGAAGCATAAAGAAATTAAAAAAAGTATTTACAGAACGCTTAGTAAATTAGAAGCTAGAAAAGAGAAAAACATGAAATAAAAAGAGCAATATTTTCTATTGATTGCAATAGTAACTAATTGCTTGCTCCAAAAAAAGTTATAGTGTAAAAGAACTTTTTTATAATTTATTATTCTCGTCATTCGGTATCAGTTCAGCTGATAGACCGAATAAAACTCTATGTACAAAATGATGTAACGAATATGTAACAAAATGATGTATTTTATATGTAATAAAGTAGTATTTTTAAGAATTCGCTTTTTTTTTAAAAAAATTCTTATTGCACACCATTTTTGCGATTAGGCCAGTGAGGTGAAAGTTCGTTGGAATAAAGTTTTAAGAATAAATTCCAGCCCTGACCCCTTCTGACCAGATAGAATTATCAGTCCCTCGAGTTAATTCTGATCTGCATGATGTAGTTTGAAAATTATTTTTGGACTTATCTGTCGGAGAACCATACGATTTGTGGGCATGCCCAAAATCAAGTCTGATACCTTGTCAATATACAGTCATACATTTTACATGATTAGACGAATGTCGCCTTATACTAATAGTAGGCGTTTGAGCCTGTGATAAACCTACTTGGCCTTAACTTAGATGCAGATTTCTATAGGCGACAGGTCAAGTAAGAATTATGGCTTGTTCCCCGTGTGCTAAAATAAGCAAGTCTCTACGCTTTACCGAGGATCTTGATTCGCCAGATCCGAGGAATCTGATTCCAGGCCAGACAAGTCCTGTAAATGCGACAGAGAATCCCAATAAGCAGGTAAAATTTTCTGATAATCATATCTATATCATTTTGTGCATTGTAGCCACTCCCGATTATTTATGGGATTGGAACTTACTTATATACGGCCGGGGGGCGAAGTTGTTCGCGTCCAAGATTGTCCTAACTTGTTCCCTGGATATCCAACTAAACGACCATCAGTCGCCAGCGTAGCTTAATCATGTACTGGGCTGCACGTCGCAAAATGGCTGAATAGCCGAAGTAATGGCGTAGGAAAAAAGGGCCAAACCTTTCAATCTCATTGGCTACCCATTGATAAGAATATCACTAGTTTGGGTCCAGCATAATAGTGAGCTCGGAAAATCGGTGTTAACTACTGCATACTTTTCTCCTTGAATTCTGAGAAACGCATCTGCAATTCTTCTTACCCTATGGATTCTGGTCATATAGGGACTTTACTGATACTTCCTCCAGGAGACCTTTTGACGAATTCTGCATGAGGCCTTGTATGCAATCAAATTTTGGGTGTGTTTCGTTTAAAAAACCTTATTACCTATGCCTTTTTTTCTCAAGGCGGTACCCCCTCGTATTGCTGCATTCTTTCTGGACATTTCTCTTAAATAAACCTTATTTAGAGAGAAGAAAAAGTATACAAGGGATGCACAGCTATAAAACACTTAAATCTACTTTTCTCTGAAAAGTCAGATTTAATTGCTATGGAGGTATTACTGTCGTAATAGTTCTGGCTGATTAATATAAAGATAACATATAAATTACACTCTTTAAAGATAAATAATTTTCATAGTTTTTTTATAATCTTTTAATTGAATATAAAATTTTCTATTTACTTTTATATAGAAGGTGAGAATTATGTAGGAAAGTGATATTATATAATATAGTCGTTGAAACCAAGGTCATTTTCAACGCATCTCAGTTCCGGTTTAACTTTAATTAATATATGAATATCATACAATTTAATCTTCTATCGATTTATTGGTTCATTATCTGAATGGCCTTCAGATATTAGGATCATGCCTTTTCTTCGCTTTTCTTGCCAATATTTAGGGCAATTGCACTAATTTTAATTTTGGAATTCGCTAAGCATCATTTCTTTCTCTAGTTTCTTTCCTGGTTGTTTATTTGTAGTGTAACAACTTGAAATTAAACTCTCCGACCCAAAGGGAGCCTATGAAAATGTCACATAATTTCGAATAATTGAATACTTATTTTATCTAATAATTGAATAGCTTTAAGCTGGCTCATAAATAGACTATATTTCAAAAAAATAAAGAAGCCGAAGATCTTGGGCAATTAGAATTAAAGTTAAAGCACAGATTACAAATTAAAAAAAAAAATTGTTTTCAATTTCTTTGTTCAAACAAAAATAAATATTTAATCTACTTCTGAAAGGTAAGTTACATATTTTTTATTTATTTCTCGATAAGTGAGTAGTTAGAAGCACCGACTACCACGCTAAGATGTTAATGGGTTCGATTTCCGGCCTTGGCGAACTGAAATTTAAACTAAAATATGCCGATTACTCGCATCTGTCCACGATACCTGGATTAGCAGTGTGTTGAAAAGCTAAATAAGAGAAAGAAAAATTGGGATTACTTTACTTGATTTTTTTTTTTTTTTTAACATTCAGCTAGGTTTTACGACGAATAATGCGATAACTTTTTTTTCTATTTTAATCGATTTTATCAGTTATAGTATGTACATTTAAAGTTTTATACATATATTTACTTTTTATATAAAATCTTAAATTCTAATGAAGCTTCGTATTCTACAATAATATAAAAAATATTTTTATAAGAAAGACTTTTCTAAGATGACATCTATTCTTTTTTTACATACACATAGTATATCACAAACAGTTACATATTCAGATTAACAACATTATAACTTGTTTATTGTTTAACTTACCTTAATAACAGTCGATATTAACAACGGATTTACAGAAATTACGCTTCTTAATTTTATGAGCAAAACGACTTTATACGTTCATAATATTAATGAAAACAAGCGTGTGTAATTTTGGTTTTATTATTATTTTTAATATAAAAATATGGTATCCAAATACAGGAATATATATATACAGTTTACTATTCTTATTACCATAAAAGTGTTTTTTACTTTTATTTTAAGCTTTTTGCTAAAAAATTATGCTAATAATCTACAAAATGTTGGGGTTTTCTAATGGAAGAGCTGATAAATAAATTACAAAATGAAATACAGCCAAGAACTCTAGAAAGAAAACAACTTCAATTTCTGTTAAAATATCTCTTCAAAATAATCTCTTGAAACTTTACAGCTGTTCTCTTCGTAAAAATATAATAAGTTTTTGTTCTGGGAAAAATTTGACAACCCAGAATAGTTTGACCTTCGTAGTCAAGGGTTAAACAGCAAAATTATATATGTATATATATAAAAATTTTTAGACCAATGCAAACAGACATCTGATCTTCATTGCTTGTCAAAATATCTTGACGATGGGCGAATCTCATCGCGATGATTTATGACCAAAAAAAGGTTATCATAGTAAAATCTCAGATAAGCAGCACATAAAGATCTACATTTGAATACTCGCCAAAACTTCCTAATCTTGCTCAACAAAGAGCTTTCAAATAGCAACCAACTGCAATGGTTTCAGCCCCAATAATGCCAGTTTAATTAAAAAAAAATCTCTCCTCTTGATCTTCCCAAAATCTACCAATGAAGATATTCTGAAGAAAGCTAATTTTAAGTTTACACTCAATGGAACAAGGGCTATGCATTCTAGAAATGGTAACGCATTTTTCTTTTTGAAAAGAATTCCAGAGAGTAATAGAATGAGAGAGATCCTGTTAGACTTCGAGGTATATAGACTCAGAAATTCGACATAATACTTAATTCTATTATTCGCAGTGTAATATCATCTCCATGATTGCAGGCAAAGAAATCAGTAAACTGCAGAATCAACGCTACTAGTATTTGTTTATGGAATTTTTAGTCATAGAGACTTCATGTTAATGCGAAGATTGTAAGAAAGAAAAAAATATTCTTTCTCATAGGTTCCGTCAAGAAATAGTGAAAAGCAAATTGGTTAGGAGGTTAAATGTAGAAGATCGTTACAATAAGACAGAGAGAGCTGAGAGGCCGAATTCCAAAGGATATGCCCTTAATTCATTTCGTGTTGTCTTCAAGATGTTGGCAAGACTTCTGGGAATAACAAAGGTTCAAAATATGTATAATCTGTTAAGATTGATTTGTGATCTGTGTTTCAAGACATTTGAATAACTTAGTGATTTTTGTTTTAAGATGCATCAACATCCATGGCCATTGGCGCCGGTCAGTGAACAGTATTCTCCAACCTGCAGAGACTTCTAAACAGAGAATATCTAAGGGTAAAACTGCTGGACTCCAACCCCGAACCATCTAGCTTGCTGGCACTGATCTAATCCCTTCCCTGAAAATAATGTTTTTGTGAACTTCTAATAAACTTCGGTTCACATAAAAATTCTTCTTAGGTTTCGCTACAACCGGTTTCCATTGTTTATGCACTATCAGATAGCTCTAAATGCAAGAACTGAAATCACTCACAGAACATATTGTCAGAAAACCATTTTTTTTGTTTCATTTGAAATCATTTAAAAAGTTATTCTCCTTCTTTTTCATTGTAAAACTAGAAAAATTCTAAGAATAAAAAATTTGCTCGCTGTATAATTTTCCGCGATTACAGAATCGCTTATTTCAGCTTTTCCACATTATTTAATAATCTGCTATCAGCATAAAAAATTCTTTAAGCTGCTTATAATACTGAATCATATTTAAACCTGGGGAAAGCGCGACCCAGAAATTATTGAAATATCACTAACCAGTAGCCAAATTTGTATAACTCTTTCGTTATAAAAAGGAAGAACTGTAGTCGTGCAATTAAAGCAACTTAGAATTATAAGTTTGGTTGAGTTTTTTTTTTATGTTTCTGGCACTTAATATTATGAATATTCTTTCAATCAATCTATTTGTTGTTTTTATAAGACCTGTATACTTAGATACTGCTGAATATGTTTCAATGCACTTTTGCACTATGCTGAAGTTGATATGTTGCATTTTCCAAAATTTTCGGAAGGAAAGCTTGACCTACAATTCTTTTTGAATCGAAAGAATTGCGAAAATCAAGAAAAAAACTTCAATGAAGTATTTCTGGTTATTTGACAAAACTTTATAAGAAAATCTTTTGTGATTCGCGAACAGAATGCTAAGTTTGATTTTCTGTAATTTTTCGTTTCACACAAACACATACACACCGTCTTTCAAATTACGAAGGCTCGAAAACTTCTAATTCTGGCAGTTCTGCAACAATTGGGAAGAACTTGATTTCGAAAACCATATGCGACCAATCCTGAAGTCATCTAAAAGCAGAAACAAAATATTTATATAGCCTTTTGAAAAAAAAAAACCGACTAGCTAAATTCTATGAAAAGTAATACAAAATATATCTTTTTACAATTCGAACCAAATAAATGCATTTTTTTTGGCGGACAGCGAAGTATCTGCTGCGTTTTTATTTTTCCTATATATTTTTAAATTCATTAATTTGTTTGTCGTAAAAATCTTCTTTTTTTTTACCTTTTCAATGGTTTTATAATTCAATTATAATTCTCCCCCCAAAACAATTTTCCACACATAAAGGCAAATTTATATATACAAAAACAACTTCTTGAATATCTAAATTGAATTTTTTGAAAAAAATACAATACTTATTATTTGTCGATTTTATCGCGTGTATTAACAAAAAAATTTTGCTTTTGATTTTTCAAGGTTTTATAATTAATTTTCTGTAACAAATTAGAATCGCAGATAATGATTTTCAGAGATATTTATTCAGAAATTAAAGTTAATTCTATCATTTTATAACCTGGCTGCATTTTGGTAGAGTCAGAACTGTAAAAAACAAAATTTCATTAATTTCAGTCTAGAATTTTCGAATAGATGAGATCACGCTATTTTCTTTTTTCCTTTAAAAAAGAAATAAAAATTCCTTGAGGATTTTTCGATTTCATCTAGATTTGAAGATTTGTTTTTAAATTATTATTTTACAATAAAATATGACAACAGAGAGCATAATATAATATTAAGCTAAAACATGAAACTTTTATCAATAACGTTGAAAAAACAATTTCATATAAAATAATGAATAATCAGAGATCACAGAGATTTTAATTCATGTTAAAGAACATGTAAAACATATTATTTAAAACTTGGTTAATTTTTAGATATTATTGCGGTACTCTAAAACTAAAATTATTATTATTATTATTATTATTATTTAAAAAAAAAAATATATATATCTATATTTATGCTTAAAACATGGATGTCCCACAAGGTGTGGATTATAATATAGACTTCTTGATCAAAACATAATACACGAAAATAAGGGCTTATTTTAAATCATGAAAAATAAAAACACATTTAAAAAAAATTTATCTTTGAAGCCTCCATTTGAGTCATCCATTATTTCGACAACATATATCTAAATATATAAACAAGTTAAAAATGTTCTATTTTTACTTGTAATATAAACTGTCATTAATATTTTTTAAAATATTAGTGCAGAAGATAGATTTCGCTTGCAAATATAAGGGACCAGATTCTCAGCAAGTTCGATTGAATGAGATGCTGAAAAAATGAAAATTCATATTGTTTATTAAGGAGTATGTAACTAAAAAACTATAAACTGTTTGTTTGGAGTAAACACTGAATACGGATTTTTTTTTTTTTTTTAAAGGTCAGTCAGCATCTGTGGTAATTGGCCCCGGAGCTTTCTTCTCCAGGTGCAGACAATAATGCTTTTCACAGACAATAAGCGTAGAGGCTTCTAGCTAAGGATAGCACTACCTGGAACCCGAGACTTACATGTACGAGTATGTACAGTAGTAAGCACTACCACTAACTAATCTCCTCGTCCCTACGAGAAAGTCATTAATTGAATGGTGTACAATATATTCTTTTACATTAGTATACGGTAAGGGAAAAGGGAGTCGTTGGAATTTTTTGTTGTTATTAATAAAATTCTTCTTTTTTTTCCTCAGAAAGAACATATTTCTAGATTTCTCCTCTTGAGAAGTAAATTCGACCTCATATTTTATTCATAAACAATAAATTTCTTGAAAAAATATATAAATTAGAAAATGAAAATGGATTTGTGCAGCTTACTAACATAAAATTTGCTAACATCCATTTTTTTTTCTTCACAAATATAATATTTTCCCCATGTGTATTAAAATCGTTAGTTCACCAACAGGGAAGGGGCACGATTGGACCACTTAAACAACGGGGATATGAATTTTATTTTTGTACCATCTCATATGTAAATATTTATATGAATCTGAAATATTACTTATACAAACAAAATTGACTTCTACCTCCAGTCTGTATGTTATGGAAGATTATTGAAGAGGAAGAGAGTGAAATTTTAAATACAATACTTGAAAGTTGGGCAGGCAGTTTTCATATTACAAACGAAATCAAAAGTTCACGCGGCAGTCATGATTAAAATAATTTAAACAATTCTATAAAGCAACCTTATTTCAACATTCCTCATAAATATTTTTAGCTCTAATTCAAATTACAGTAAAAAATAAAACAAATTAAAGCATTATATAAAAAAAATATAAATATTCCATTAAATATTTGTCACTAGAATCAATTCTCTTTTTTTTTTCTTCTTTAAGTACATGTAAAGGAAGTAGTTACTATAATTTGTATGTACCACCTCTCAAATTACATGAATAAAACAAAGCGTTTTGAACAACTTAAATAAAGAAAAAGTTTAATAAATTTAAGGAACAACTTTTTTAAAGGGCCCAAGAAAAAACAAGAAAAAAATAAATCAACATTCAGTCTTAATCTCTGCTGGGATCTAATGAAAGGTTAAGTTTACTTGAAAGTAATGGAGAATGAGAGCCTGAATCAGTTTCCGAATTAAATGAATTTTCACTACAACCAGATTGTAAAAGTTTGCATGTTGAATTATTATATGAATCGTCTTTATCAATTGCTCTTTCTTCATCATTTTGTGTAAAATCAAAACATATTTGTACAGGATCTTTGGTAGTTTCTACAGCAGGTGCTTTTTTAACAACATCTATCACGATTGGTTCACTTTCTTTATCATCAATTTTAATATTTACCGATGTGTCTTTCCTATCATTTATTGGAACTTCTTCATTAACTGATTCACCATTTGATTTTTGCCCAAACTTAATAACTATTTCTGCTTTTTTAATCTGAAGTTTTAAAACTGAATCACTTTTATTGGCACTATTCACATCGTTTGATTTATAAGCTGCAATATTGTCTTCTTTCGGGTTCCACGTATGATCATTTGTATCGTTTGATATTATTTTTCCCTCAGATTCATTACTCCTGAGAAATAAATAAGTTAATAAAATATCAATAAATTTTTGGAAAGATATATACAATTCAAACAACTCAGATATGAACAAATATTTCCCAAAACTTAATAATTGCACCCCTTATTTTTGAACTTATTATCACTGGCTACATTTTTTTTTTTTTGATGGCTATGAATTATTTTTACTTTCTCTTACTCCTATTTTAAATACTAACCATATTTATATTATTTACAGGAACATTATTTTTATTATTCATCGTCAAATAATTAAATAAATCCAACTTGAAGGAACCATCTTTCATTGAAGTGCAATGTAGATTTAAAAAAAAATAAAAAAAACTGCATTTCCTCTTTAAATCTGCTTCTCATGTTTTTGACATACTGTTGAACAATATGTATGTAAATCAAATAACTGTGTTATATAATTTTTTTCTTTGTTATTTAGAGTAAACAAAGGGGTACAAGTCTAAAAGCAGAATATACTTCTTTGATGTGTAACATGAATTATTTTTATTATTAGTGTATCTAATATCAGTTGGTGATAGATGTTAGAGAACTAGGACTATGAATATTTCGGCAACTTGATAAAACAAAGCAAACCACTAAAAAATAAAATAAAAAACATTCAAATTTTCACTAAAGTAATTTAATATTACCTTTGGGCAGTATTTAAAGATGATTCTGCAGCAGAACTTTTTCCAATTTTAATATGCCACGAGGTAGCCATATCGTCATTCCTTTGATTACCAACAGGAGCTACATTAACACTTTCTAAATTGCCATCACCTTCATCAGAACCACAATATTGTTCATTCTGAACACAAACACTACTTTCATCATTAAAAAATATATGCAAATTACGAACTCCTTTTAAATCGATACTTGTTTCATCTTTATAATTGCCATTTTCAGGTATTGTTCTGGCTTTTGTTGTGTCGTTTCTTTGGCTTGTGCTTGAGCTACCATCAGCAGAAAGCGGAGGCGCTGTAGCTTGGATATTTAAAGGTTGTTTTTCCGGTGCATTTTGCACATATATTACTCTGCAAAAAGATATATTATAAAAATCTGACCCTCTGGATAAAATATTGCATCACCACTATACTTATTTTATTATTGTAACAATAAACCCAATTAGTTCACCAAAAATACTTCTGCCTGGAACATATTTTTCAAAGCATTATTTACCTGTTCCAGGCAATGGAGAAGCCAAAAGTTATAGAAAACTAACTGAACTATATTCCCCAATGTTTAAGAAAACTTGTAATTTGTATGAATCGTGTGAACTTCCATAAATGTGTTGATTCAGAAGAACCAGAACAAGAATGTCTATTTTGCAATTGTGACTATCAATGGAGCTTACAACTCCATCATCTGAATCTCATATGGATGCTCGTATTGAAGATAACGGAAGAGTTAAGACAGAAGAAATTGCTGAAAAATGTGTTGTAATTGTGGGCAAGTGCATTCCATTATTTAGCTAACTATTTTGCAGGAAATGGGAATATTCTTTCTCTAGAACGCTCACTCACTTAATATGGAATCAAGACTTCAAAAAATTCGGCTGGGATGTTCTGCCACATACGCCTTTATAGGCCGGATCTAGTATCATTATATATCTTTTTTTCTGGTTCCTCAAGAAGTCATTACATGGCGTCAAGTTTTAAAGCAAGAAGTGTAAACAAATATGCAAAACTGACTCACCCTTTAAGCAAAGAATTTTTTACTACCGGCACTTAAAAAATAAAACTAGTAGAGACAAGTATATAAATGTATTAGGATTAGAGGATTATGTCAAAAAATAGTTTAAATTATTATATTCAATAATACTACACATTAAAGCGATAACCATTTGTTTCTTTACATATTGATGATCTTCGAAGTAATACATTAAGTGCTTGCCTAACCGGAATAGTAACTCACAGAGTAATATAACAAGAGCAGCAAAATAGAACGCCACCTGAAGAAGACAGTAAACCGCCTAATGAATATGAATCAGAAAACGTGTAAACGTGTGAGGTGTAAAACAAATAATACCCTATAACTGAGAGATTAAAGCAGAGCTGTTCAGTATAGTGGAACAGAATTTAGAATAATTCTCCATAATTTTGCTAGAAAAGAAATTATCCGAGGAATGGGAGGAATCCATTATAGGCGTTCTGCATAAAAAGAGAACCAGGTTTAATTGTTATACGGTGAAGTAGCGTATTGAACTATATATATATCGGCTGGGATGTTCTGCCACATACGCCTTAATATTCAGCTTTCATCAACTTTCATGTACAAACATTTTTGTAAGAATCTGGTATTTGGAACACTATAGCTTTATGCCTAATATCTTTTTCTAACTCCTGACTATTTCAATAGTTTGCCTGATAACGGTAATAAACTATATATACAATATATATAGTATATTTCTGTGATCGGTTATATACATATTTAAAACTCACCCTGAAGATATATATATATATATATATATATATACCTTCAAGGTGAGTTTTATATATGTATATGTCCGATAACAGAATTATACTACATATTTTGCCATTATCAGGCAAAAACTATTGAAATGGTCAGGATATATGGGGTATATATATATATACCTTCAAGGTATATATGATGAAATACATTTTCACACACTATGGGCCTTCTTCATTATCTTCAAATAATAATTATGTCTTTTATTCTCCAAACCCTAATATTACGTATTTTTCCCCAAAAATAATAATAATAATAATAATATTTAATATATATATAACAAGAAATATATGTATATACGTATATTTAACATCTATTTCTGGACTAGCCACTTTTCAGGGATCTCGACGTAACAACAAGGATAACACACTGACACACTTAACACACTAGGACCTACAGAGATAGTTGAAGTGTGTACTACATCAATTTCACACACACACACAGAGCTACCTCTCTTTTACTTTCAGATTGTATTCTATAGACAACTACATAATATATACAAACACTGACCCTCAAGGATGCTTATATGAATATATATAAAATATTATTTCTAATAAATTACATTTTATTGTAGGGCTATTTAAAAAATGAACTATATTTCTTGTTTCTAGAAGAAATTTATGTTTCTGCTAAAATGAATTACAATCCTGAATGATATATGTCAAATACATTATAAAATATTACTGTGCAACTAACAAAAACATTTACACCCCCTCCCCTCCCCCACTAAATAAAATTAATATCTTTTGACATTGCAAGGCTCACTAATACAACATGACATAGAAGGTTAATTATAAGGGTTATCATTTTATCGCTCCACATACAATTCAGTTTTAATTTCTACTTAAAGAGTTTTATATTGACTTTACGCTTCATAAAAGTTATCTCTTATAATGAAATACATTTTAACACACTAAACCACTTACCTTCTTCGTTATCTATCAAATAATAATTATGTTTTTTATTCTGCAAACCCTTTATAATATATATGTATTATAAAGTTGATATTATTAATATATATATATTTTATTATATACAAGCATACATTGCAAGAGAGCTATCTCAATCCTACTTGTTTTATAATTAAATTCTTTCACATAAAATTGAAAATAAATATTCTATAAATGCATTATTAAGTAATAAATTATTGGTTATTGCGTAACAAAATCAAGTGTTATGGAATCCTTTAAAAAAAAAAATTCACATTACTTCCTATTACTGTAGATAATACAATTTCTGAAAATGAGAACAACCTGGAATTTTTACTCAAAGATTAGTCCCCTAACATAAGTATAATGGTTATTTGGCGGTTAGCACCTGTTTGTTCTCAAACAAACAAGTAGAATCTGAATGTGATTATATTATAGTACAGAAGACGGCGTCTAAATAATATTTGAAGTCTAACCTGAATTCATATACACTCATAGAACCCTCTAAAATATTTTTAGAACATTTTTAAATTAAAGTGATAAGTACAATTAAACAGCATTCCAGTTAAACAAAACCCATTTCCGAGAAATTACAAAAACTCAGGAACCTATTCTATAAATTCACATCTTCGGGTAACCAATTTTTTCAAATTTGGAACTCTAGCAGTGTTTTAGAATATCATAGATGTGTTTATTTAGAAAAAAATAAAATAAAAGTTTATACTGATTAAAAATAATAATAACAAAATTAACATACCAAACCTTATATGTTTTGGAAATACTTGTATTTTGAAAATAATAAAAAAATAACACATATGGGAAAATTCATCTGTCGAGGTCTGTGCTGAGAAAATATGCTTGCTATTCTTGTAAGCAAGGGTCCCCAATTAAGATCGTTTTTATAATCTCTTTCTTAGAGTAGGATTTCTTACCTAACCATTTTCTCTCATTTCTCCCAATATCTTACATTTGCCTATAAAATTGTATGTGTCTCCTTTCACATACGGGAATTTCACAGGGAACAAACATATATCTTGGCTCCAAGGTTTACGATAATTAGGTTCTGCACTTCATGGCAAGCAGATCCAGTACATCATTTACATATGATGCGTACATACACTGGTACATTGCTGAGAGTATAACATATAATTGGAGTATACATTTTCTAAGATGATTAAACTCTTTTCTTGACTTGTCTAGCCCTTGCCTATTAGAGAACTACTTATCTCGCAGGCCAGTTATATATGTGATAGAAAATTGTATACTATACCATAATTTGCCCCAATTCCACTCATTATTTGGTACCAATAAATTGTTTTCTTCATAACTTCTTTAGCCGATTTAGCCGAAATTGTAGGCAATCGAAAGTTAGACATTTCCAAAACTGTTGTATATGTGGGTGGGTGGGTCCGCAATGCTGGATAACATTTGGTATTTTATCCGTCGTAGCATGCAATTTATAGTTTTCGTGACCGGTTTCAGATTTTCATCCATCGTCAGAGTAAATTCACCAAGTTCATGTAGAGGGTTCACTTCAACTTAATGTTTCTGTTACACTCACACTTGTTGATTGTATATATGTGGGGCAATGCCCAGTGTAACAGAAACATTAAGTTGAAGTGAACCCTCTCCACAAACTTGGTGAATTTACTCTGACGATGGATGAAAATCCGAAACCGGTCAGGAAAACTATAAATATGCATGCTAAGACGGATAAAATACAGATTTCCAAAACTCTTAATTTATAATGAAAATTTACTTTTATAGTGTAGCAATAAACCGAGGGGATCCCTGTTTCGTGGGCTAAGAGATAGCTTAGAGCATATCGTGGGAGTGAAAATAATTTTCTTATGAAAAATCTTTTAACTTTTTTTAATTCCTCAAATTGCTCAACTCCCCTCACCTGACTGACCTCACCCTCTAGAAACTGAATGAAATACCACCAGTTTAGCAGAATAAGCAATGTCATTCCTTAACATGAAGTTATGCTATGTAGTGTACAAACCCAATGTCACGTGACTAATTCGTTCTGAAAATTTCTTCCTAGTGATAATTTTGGGGTAACAATTGTTCCAAGGCACTTATGCTCTCACACAACTTGATTGTGTTTTGCCGCTTAAACTCTATTTTTCACACCTTGACATCCTACCACCATTCCGGAATACTATGATTTTAGATTTGGCCAAATTAATATTTCACCCCCACATACGGAAATAGTTATCTAAACTTGAATAAAATCCCAGAAGTGATTCAACCTATTTATCGTTCTCTACAGTTTGACCGGTGAGGACATCTGCATGATTACGTCCTTTACGCCATGGGGGCATCTAATATTGACCTCAGCAATGTTCCCACCTACATAATCACATAGATCATTTAAAAGGGCGAATAATAGTGGGCTAAGCAAGCAACCTTGACGTAAACCAACTGAGGTATCAAAAAAGTCAGCGACCTCATCTTTATGCCAAACTGTGTATCTCGTATCAGAAAACAAACTTTTTATAATTATAATAAATTTATAAGATAGACCCCCATGTCAGGTAATTGAAAAAATAAAGCTCAATTATTGAAAGGCATTTAGACCTTTTGGAATTTATTGACAATATAATTTTGATTAAATTGAATTACTGGAGTGATCTACTGTAGGACAGTCAGGGCGGATGCCCGAGATTAATTAAGAATATTATTAAAATTTATCCATTTCCACGAACGTGTAAATAAAATTCACGAGAATAGGTTGCTATAATTTAATAAAAAGATTCCACTATAATTATTCTTTGAGTGTATACTCCTTTTTTATATAAAGCATAATAACAGTGTTTTTATAAACACTTGTTAATTTGATTTGTGTAAGTAATCGGCATAATTAAAAATATGAACTCGCCGGCATTTAAAATTTGATACACCTTGCAAATTATTACAGGGTATGCATGAAAATCAGACCAAAATCCAAACAACCAAATGTTGAACAATACTGTTTTTTTTTTTTTTAGTGACCTGGCGACTTTTCTAACGAATAAAATATATATAATATTCGATTTTCTTTGACTTTACGCAATGTATCAAAACAAAATTTTCAATAAATAAATAAAAAATGCAAGGAGATATGATGTGACCACAATTTCTAAAAATATCATTTGAAACACAGGAGTGTTCAAAATTCAATCAAGAATTTTATTCTTGTGAAAATTCAATTTAGAAAAAGCTGATATGTTTAAACATTGTCTCTGGAGGAAAAAATAAGTAAATAAATAAAACTACAACTTTAAGCGTACCAAAAGAAGAGAGAGAAACCATAAAGCTAGAGTTTATCTGAAGAAGTTTGCCAAGAGCGGTAAATAGTTTTTCATCAATCAAAAAAGAAGTTACTGAGAGCAACTGCAGGATTGTAAAAGAGTCAACGGTTATCATTCAAAATTGAACAGGCGTAGTTAAAAATTTCAACCTTCAGATAGAACTGATCAATACAAATTTTTCATCCTGATAAGGCTGACAAACTGCCCAACACAATAAGACACATTGTCATAACAACATGAAAATAAAGTTAGGAAACGTATGGGAAGATTTATTCCCATATATTGGAAAGGAACAAAAATCATGGAAACTGTCTAATCAAAAATGGAATTACTTAAACATTCAAGTTTGTGGACAAAAAAATTCTTGTTTAAGTTTTTATCCATTATAAGAGAAGTAAATGTGGAATAACATGGTTTAAATTATTATTATTTGTATTAAATTATAATTATCTTATTAAATTATTATTATTACTGGTTTACCAAAAAGGATAAAATCTTAAATTCTCAGCTTTTATGCCAAAGTATAAAGCAAAACAGAACTATGTGTTAGAAAGTTAAGTTTATAAAAAGAAAATTTTCTTCATAAAAAAAGTAACATGAAAAATAAACGCAAGAGAAGTTAAATCCTAACTCAGATTTTTCAATGGATTAATAAAGATTAAATATCAATTTTTTAATTTGCTGTGAAAACTAATTTATTTAAACTGAACCAAAAATCCATTGTTTACAATTTAGACTTCAAGGGAATAGTGCTGCAATTTTAACTCATATTTACAACTGCCAAATATTCATCATTAATATTATACAAAAAAAATTCAAAACATGATATAGTACTTAAATAATTATATTTGTTCAAACATAAATGCACGGTATCTCTCAATGTCAAAGGTTATACCCATTTGCGAAGAAAAACATTATCAAATGGTCACGCAAAGTTATCGCATTTTTAACTATTTACTAATAAGCATATTACATAAAAAATATTTATTTTAAAATTATGAGAAAATACCGTCTTTATACAACAAACAAATACATATTTTCCTGAACTTACCTATTAAAAGCCTTCCATCTCTGACAAATTTGCATATAAGCTTTACACTGTATGTACATAAATACTACACCTCCGGTAAAACCAATTGCAACAACTATTAATTTAGTCCAAAAAGGCCATTCCAGCAGACCGTACTGAATTTCTTCTGCAGTTCTATGGATTAAAACGTAAAGTGACCAAACAACACAGGTTAGTGCAATGGCATGAAACATCACTGCACATAACAATTTACGCCTTTCGAATCCAGTCATTTCCAAAGGTTCCCACTGAAAGTATCACTTGAATTATCTAGAGAAGAATTACATTATAAAACAGTGTGATTTGTTAACACTCACTTCCATAAACGGTTTAGTTTTGGTATGCATTATGAACTGAAATTTGCATAATTCACAACATCTAATATTTGATGATTTTATCCATTGCTGTAGGCATGTTTGATGTACATACCGCAAAGATCCAGAACAATAACAAGGAGCAATTAAACCTCCTTCTGAGTCTCCTTCACAATGACAGATACGACAAATTTCTACACTTGTCGATGTTTGACTTGAAGTTTGAGATTCACTTCGACAAGATTCCTGGCTTTTACTCGTACGGACGTACATCTAAAAATTATTTAATGTATCTTTAAAATCTTATACGTATTACTCAACAATGTTAATACTCACCTGTGAGCCAATATTTCCTTGCACTTCATTATCTGTATTGCATTCTAAAGACGAAATATTAATTTGTTGCAAAGTCATAATTACCTTACTTAATCTTAAGTCTCGTTTTTCATTTCCCTATAAAAGTAAGTATTTATAAATAGCCATATCTTCCTCGTAAAACCGAAAAATGATTGTGTTCTATTTATAACTATTAAGACCTACACTAAACAGTTCGTGGTTGAAAATAAATCTAGCCGCCAAACTCTGCGAGTAATTTTCAAAACTTTAAATGTTTGTTATTGTTTACGAAAAAAATTTCTAGCCTGCCAATTGAGACCATTATACAAATACGTGGGCGTGATCTATCCCAGCTGATTCGAAACTCACATGTAGCAATAGTACTTTTGCTGACAGCTGTAGTGAGCAGCTGTCTGCTGTCTACAAACTACCTATACTGGAGCATAACAAGATTAATATACATATACGCTTGCGTAAATAAGTGGGGACTCTTCTGACTATATTGAAAATTTGGTGGTATTGAAGACGGGCATGCGCCGAACTCGATGATAATTTCTTTCTGTATTTGTTATTATTTCAATTTACAAACGTTTTTATTCTGTTATGTAAACTTTGAAGATAATTCCAGAAAAGGGATCATTTCCATTCCGCATTGAACCATTTTAAATAAAAACAATCAGTAATTAAGAATTGGGATTTTTATTTGGTAAGAGTTGGTATGAAATGTCGATCGCAGGATTGTGAATCGTGACTATTGTTTAGTTACTAACTAGTCATATAGATGTCTATAGGTTTTTTTTTTTTAATTTCTTTTTTTCAAGTATAATGAGCATCCGTAATGAATGGATTTCCCTGGCATATATTAATTTA
The DNA here is from genome assembly GCA_011037195.1 of Triatoma infestans. NCBI lineage: Eukaryota > Metazoa > Arthropoda > Insecta > Hemiptera > Reduviidae > Triatoma > Triatoma infestans. The sequence goes on along the minus strand of JAAEAF010000108.1, from coordinate 47,552 downwards.
TAATTATTGTTGGTCTTTATTCAGATAAAGTTATTAAAAATGGAAGATCTTAGAAAAAGAATACCAGAAAAGAAAGAATTAAGTTCCAAATCATCTGAGGGAGAGAGTGATCATGTAAGTTTGATAGTTTTCTGAAAACGAGAAATTAAAGATTTTGTATTTTAGGAACTATATCATTTCATTTAATTATTTGATTACTTCATGTTTAAAACATGGATCGTTAACACTAGTTCTTCAATTTTAAAATAAACTGAGAAACCTTTTAAAAAAAATTCTTGCATAACATACCTATAAGTTTACACGATCGATATACATTTCAGTTTGAAAAATTATCTTTCAGAAAGAAGATGCAGACTCAGAAGATGATAAGATTGATGTTTCGCACGATATACCCCAGGGAACCGATAAAACTCCGGAAGTATTGGATTCTGCTCTTAGTGGTCTACCTGCAAGGTTTGTTTAACGTTCATAGGTGAATATAAATATGTTGTTTCTGAAAGGATACAATCAATGAGCTTAATTTTTCATTTTTTTCTTTTGTTTTATTTTTGCCAATTTTCTTCTTTCCTGCAGTAATTTATAAATAAAGATTTGTAAAGTAGATATCATTTTTGAAATCATGCAGCATATTGTTTCAACTAATCACCATTGTATATGCAAAAAATAGTTACTATGTATTCAGAGATCTTCACGGTAATTAACAGGAAGGTGTACACTAAATAAATATTAATGTGAAGCTGAAGTTATTCAAAAACCTATACAAATTAAATAAAAATGTTCAGATAAAAGATACTATATAAATAGTAGTAGATTTCAATAGCAAATAAAATGGCCTAAAGAAATTATCAGTGGATCATATTATCAAAATCCGAGTATAAATTCAAAATTATGCAATAAAACTTTTTTTATAAATTGAAATAACACATTTTAGTTTGAATTATTTATGACTTTATTTGTATTGGAACTAAGGCTTCCAACTATGGATGGCCATTTTCCATTGGAATTAGCGTTAATTGCCATTAGAATAAATTATTTATTTATTTAAAAGTAAACAATTAGAGAAGTTTAGGTTGAGATCAAATTGAAAGAAATCTAAGTTTCATTAATGTTTGCACATATATTAAATGACTTTTTCCAATAATCTGTAAGGCTCAAAATAGCAACTGCTGAGCACAGACTTAAATCCTTTGGCCTTGAGTTTATATGCTTCCGGGATTTATACGTCTTAGCATGCGTATTTCTGATGTTCCTGACCGGGTTCGGATTTTCGAAAAATGCCAGATGTTATCCAGCATTGCGGACTCATTTACATATTTATTTATAATATTTATAAACATTTGTTTATTTGCAAAATATATGTAATGATGTGTTTTTGCTATAGTCTGCATCCACAGGAAAAGCCTGCAATTGAACATCAAGTCCTTCTGAGAAAATAGGCATTACATATTTGTTACAGAGTTTTTATTATGAGAACTTGAACAACTATTGGAACGATCATTGATTATGCTGCTTAAAAAGTATAGTGTCCAACTTTGGTATGGTGACGTTGTCCTCCTCACTCTATTCTGTCAACTTTTCATTTTAGATTTTTCCTCAAAAAGTGCTCTTAATAGTATAGTTGAGTAAAGATAATTATTTTTGTGCATTAATTATCGCAGGCAAAAAGAGGAAAATAGAAAAAATATAAATTAGATTATATTCCTGCTTATAAGTGCTCAAATATATTGATAATTTAATTACTTTATCTTACTCCTAATAAGAAGAAGTATTTTGACCACGCCAGATTTTCGATACGTGAGTTTCCACCGGAATCCATGTTTGGGTCCCTTGAACGAGAAATTTTTTTTTTTAGCGAATGCTGTGTGTGTGTGTGTGTGTGTGTGTGTGTATGATAACAGAAAATCTCAAAAAAGAAAAGTCGCAGGAAGCTTAATCTTGTATTCCGTTTGGGTACTACCGCCGCATCAGATACGAAGATTTCGAGCAAAATCCATCAACCGGAAGTGCGATTTTACTAAATGGTTCCTGGATGTAAGATGATAAGAAAAACTGATAAGAAAGGCAATTTACTACTGTATCTAGTCGCCAGGACGACGCATAGCGATATCATCTGCGTATAGCGCCAATTAACAGTAGTGTTATGCTTTTCTCTAAAGTACTACTTCAGTAAAGTATATGGTTTTACCACATATTTAACATGAAAACACGGAAACATTGATAGAATTCCAAATTGAAGAAAATCGGTTAACCGGAATTTTACAGAATAGGTTTTTAATTTTTTTGAATTTTGTCGAAAAGACGATATCGACTACCTTTGAACTTGGTATGCTAACTTCACAGATAAAAAAATTACTACTTTTATTAGAAACATTTTTCTAAAAATTATTTTTGATAGTTGTGCGGAATTTGTGGCATTAATTTCAAATGTTATATGTAGATGATTCAAGTTTTTAGAGTTCTCTACTGGGCCATAATATAATATTCACTTCCCTATCAGCAGTGATTGGTAGCTTATTGCTTATCCCCCACTTCCTGCATATTTATGTTAGAATAAATACTTAAAATTTGAGTTTAAAGAAAATTTGTCATTTTATATTTAATTGTATTAAAAGGAGTCGTTTCAAATCAGATTTTGTTTCTTATTCAAGGACTTCCTGAGACAGTATTTCCGGTGAAAAGCTCAATTTCGGAAATCTTGCACGATCCCAATACTTCCTCTGACTTCGAGTAAGAGATAGGAAAAAACATGTTCTTGGTTGGTTCTTGATAGCCTGCCTCATTTTGTGGTCATCGACCGGATTCGGTTATTTGTCCATTTTAGGGTGTGTTCAAACACAATATACAGGGTGTCCCAAGGTATATGAATAACGAACGACTTTTTATCGGAAACTGAGATAGCTAGAAAAAAACTAAAAAATACGTGTCCCCGTAGTTTTTTGTTAGAAATCCAAATTTAATTTGCAACTTTGTTTTGGTGCTTCCAGAAGCGAGATACAGACACCGACTTCATTTTTTCAAACGGGGAGGTGTGGTTTTTATTTAAGAAATAGATTCCTCTATTTTTGTCAGAAAAATTTACTTGAACGGTTTTTTTCTGTGAGCGAAATTTTACAAGTTATGAATGAAAACATGATTCTTATAAGAAATTGCAAAATGATATATTATAACGGTTTTTTGATTGAATAAGGAGAAAAGTACTATTTTATTATAAATTTTACTCCTCATTAATTACAGATCTTGCTCGAACTGGCCTCGAAATATTAGATGCATGTAACTCGGTTAAAGCCGAATCTGTTTCTTTGGCCGTAAGATACAATTCGTAGGATAGAGCATGTCTATGCATCTCTAATGGTGGAGGCCAGTTCGAGCAAGATCTGTAATTAGTGAGGAGTAAAATTTATAATAAAATAGTACTTTTCTTCTTATTCAAGCAAAAAACCGGTTAATATTATCATTTTGAAATTTCTTATAAGAATCATGGTTTCATTCATAACTTGTAAAATTTCGCTCACAGAAAAAAACCGTTCAAGTAAATTATTCTTACAAAAAATAGAGGAATCTATTTCTTAATAAAAACCACACCTCCCCATTTGAAAAAATGAAGTTGGTGCCTGTATCTCTCTTCTGGAAGCACCAAAACAAATTTGCAAATTAAATTTGGATTTCTAACAAAAAACTATATTTTTTAGTTTTTTTCTAGCTATCTTAGTTTCCGATAAAAACTCGTTATCTATGTAACTTGGGACTCCCTGTATATAGATTTGCTCAAAGGGAATAATCTATCGCTGAAAAAATTCTGTGTGTTCAAATGTTTCTTAACTATTTAAAAGGAAACATTTTTGAAGTTTTATGTAAATTTTAATTTTGTAACATATATAATTTAATTATTTTTGTTTTCAATATCACCAGATGGAGAAACTGGATAATAAGAGGAATCTTTACTCTTCTTATGATTGGACTATTTGGTCTGATTATATATTGGGGACCTCTTGCACTTATGATTACGGTAAGAATTTTAAGTGATTCTCAAAATATAATTCATTCTAATCAAACCTAGATTTTTCTCTTCCTAGGAGCCTCTATAGGCCGGAACTAAGGCCGTTGCTTACCATACGCCTCCCTATTCAAATCGCCGTCTGGCAAGCCTTGGCCCTTCATGGACTGCTGCATCAGAGGGTTAGAGGTGCCTCTATAGCTCACTGCCGGTGATGGTCAGTGGTGTCCGTAACGAGAGGAGAACCTGTCCGGAAGCCGGCAGAAAGCTCCGGCGCACAAGACCAGATGTTGTGCAACTTAAATTAAAAAAAAAAGCTAGTAATGTACAGAACGTCGAGAGGCGAATGTATATACGAGAAAAGTATCTCGTTTAGATTTTGGTAAAACTTGAACCATATCAATTTTCTATCGCCCCATATATTTAAAAATTCAGAGGAATCTCCGTGCCTGTTCGCCTCGTTAATTAATATTAACCATCGGCGAGTAGCCCCCTTCACGAGGATATATCGTTTGCGCCTTAATGAACTCGCCATCACCCGCCGCTTCAACAACGGCGTCATCTGCTTCTAAAGGAGCATTCCAATCCCTTTACGCTCACCTGAGTTCCTTTCTTTCGCCACACACGCCACCCCTTCCTTTCTCAGTCCGCCTTTCGTATCATTATCACTTCTTCGATTCATCACTCACCGTCACCAAAGGGTAAGTCTCGTTTTCATTTGTTTTCCATTATTATTCATTTTTGTTATTCACCCGCTACTCGCCATCTCGCCTTGGATGTCTGCCGTGCAGACATTGTGGTCCCCCGTCTGAGGATCCGCTATGTTTAGACCGAGACCCGGTCCTCAAAATTTTGGGGCTAGGAAGGAACCCCACCACGGACACCTTCTTCTACGCCGTCCGCATGAGCCTCCACCAAACGCACCGTCCTCAACCAGATGGCGCGCATCTTCGACCCTCTAGGCCGCCATGTCCTATCCGAGGATACCCCCCCGATTGCGCCTCCAGAGGGATAGCGCCTCACCATCTGCAGGATCACTCCTTATGGTTGAAAGGACCCTCATGCTCGCCGCCCTCCCGCCTCCTGGCCTCACACCCTCGCACCTCTTGATGAGGCTTCCATCGAGCAAGAGGCCAAACCCCCCGCTTCGATTGTGCTTGTCGCCGCCACTGAGGATGACACTGTCTTTGAACGCTTCTCTTCGCTAATGGCTCTTCAGCGCATAACCGCCTACTGTCTGCGCTTCCTCTTCAACTGCCGCAATCCCTCCGCCCACCGCTCCGGATTCCTCACCACCTCCGAGATCCAAGAAGCCACGCTCGCCTTACTACGCCAGGCCCAATCCACGCATCTAAAGAAAGAGGTTCAGGAAGCCCGCGACCCGCGCTCTCGGCACCGTTGGTGCACCTGTTCGTCGATGACCTGTTCAGCAGGTTGTGGTGGTTGGTTCCGCAGAGCTGGAAAGCATCAGAGACATTTTCTGATGTTCAGCAGGTACTTCGCGTCGGCGGGCGGCTATGGTTGCTACGGCTACGGCTGCCCCCTGCCATATGGTTTCCGCCACCCACCTTGTTTCCCAAGAAGCATCCGCTCACACTGATTATCTTCGACGACGCCCATATTCGCCTTCTACACGCCGGGGCTCTCGCCACTCACGCTTATATCCGCCGCCATTGCTGGATCCTGGATGGGCGCAATGTGGTGCGCCATCGTATCGGGAAATGTTACCGATGCTTCACCGCCAAACCGCGCCCCGTCATCCAGCTCATGAGCAACCTCTCCCCACAACGCGTCACTGCCGCTACCGCCTTCACCGTGACCGGCCTTGATTTCGGCGGCCCATTCGCCATTTCTAGCGCTCACCTTCGCGGTGCAGTGGTCACTAAAGTTATTTGGTGGCTTTCATCTGTTTCACCACCAAAGCCGTACACTTCGAGATCGCCTCGGAGTTGTCTACATCCGCCTTCCTCGCCGCCTTCCGCCGATTCACCGCTCGCCGTGGGCTCCCAACCACTATCTTTTCCGATAACGGAACCAACTTCGTGAACTCGGTTGCTTGTTGGGTGATGTACGACACCAACAAGCCGTCTGTCGCGCTGCCGCTTCCGCTGGCATTGAGTGGAAGTTTATCCCCCCGGCTAGTCCCCATTTTTGAGGCCTCTGGGAAGCGGCTATCAAATCCGCCATGCACCACTCACCCGTGTCGTGGGTGATCAACGCCTCACTTAGAGGAACTGCTCACCGTGACTACTGACGTCGAGGCGATCTTGAACTCGCGCCCTCTCTTCCGATCCCTTGAACCCCATATGCCCGGCCATTTTCTGGTCTTTCGCCCTCTCACCGCACCTCCTGAGCGCGATGTTACCGCACTCAATATCAATCGCCTGTCCCGATGGCACCTCACCCAGCGCATGCAACAGGGCTTTTGGATGTGCTGGCGTCAAGAGTACCTCCATACCCTCCAACAACGCAACAAGTGGCTTCTTCCCGCTACGGAGGTCGCTCCGGGCCCCGTCGTCTTCGTCCATCAGGACTATGTTCCGCCGCGCTAGTGTCTTTAGGCCGCATCACCGCCATTCATCGTGGACGTGACTCCATCAGTCGAGTCGCCGACGTCCCTACCCTTCCGGCACCATCCGCCGTCCGCACGCCAAACTCTGTCCGCTCCCGCCCCAGTAAATGCTGAAGCCGAGCCTTCAGGCGGGCGGGATGTTGGGTCAGTGTGGTAGTGTGCCCAGCTCTCCCGCTCACGCGCGCGCCCCCCTGTGCGTGCGGGCGCCTTCTCCGAATCTTCTACCTGCGCGTCCTGTCTCATTGGGTCAGCTTCCTCCTTCATCCCATAGTATCCCCGCTCCGCCTACTCTCTCCTTTCCACCGTATCCGTTCCCCGCATCACACACCACCTTCTTCCTCCCTTTTTCCGCTTCGCCCATCCGGCCAACGCCGTGTGTTCCGATTTCACTCTCCTTCTACTGCTGGTTGCGTTAATTTGTGTTGTACTGTGAATTCCATTTTATATTTATTTTATATTTGTTTTCGCCTTGCACGCGCCTTTCGCCTCGTTAATTAATATTAACCCATCGGTGAGTAGCAATAAATCGTCTCTCCGCGCCATCCCCTTCACGAGGATATATCGTTTGCGCCTTGGTGGACTCGCCATCACCCGCCGCTTTACGTTCACCTGAGTTCCTTTCTTTCGCCCACACACACACACACACACATTTATATGCCACCCCCTTCCTTTCTCAGTCCGCCATTCGTCTCATCATCACTTCTTCGATTCATCACTCAACGTCACCAAAGGGTAAGTCTCGTTTTCATTTGTTTTACATTATTATTCATTTTTGTTATTCGCCCACTACTCGCCATCTCGCCTTGGGTGTCTGCCGCGCAGACAATAGGATAGATTGCTTTTTATTATTTCTTCAGATAATAATTTAGGATTTCGATAGTCGTGCACAGATGGTTCATTTCGAAGCTATAACCAGTTACAAGAAATCTATTATTTAAAGGTACTTATATTATTTTTATGTTTTCCAGACTCTTTTGGTGCAAGTAAAATGTTTTGAGGAAATTATTAATATTGGTTACGCAGTGTATCGAATACATGGCCTGCCCTGGTTTCGATCTCTGTCTTGGTACTTCCTAATAACATCGAATTACTTTTTTTATGGAGAAAGTTTAGTTGACTACTTTGGTGTAGCCATTAATCGGACCGTAAGCTTTAAATATTTACTCTAATGGTTTATATTTATTTGTACATTTTTTGATTTAATCTTAAAAGGTTTTTTATTTTTTAAGGATTTTCTAAGAGTGCTGATAACATACCATAGATTTATTTCATTCTGTCTTTATATTGTTGGATTTGTGTGGTTTGTACTGTCTCTGGTAAATAAATATTATATGAAGCAATTTTCGTTATTTGCTTGGACACATGTTTCGCTACTTATTGTGGTAACGCAAAGCTATCTCATCATTCAGAATATTTTCCAGGGATTGATCTGGTGAGTTTTTAGATTTATACAATACAAATAGGTAAAAATTTGATGCCTTTCTAAAGAGATGTTTAGAAAATTATAATTCAGTAATGCTGAATCATTGTCAATCATCAAGTGATTCAATTGTCAATCATCAATTGTTATTTCCCTAAAGATGGCATATGAATTTTTAGTTTTTTTTTTCTTTAATGAATGTTTTTTTTACATTACTACTTGAATCTCCTGTATATAGATTCAAGGGCCTGGGCTCCCACTGCGAGCTCGTAGGATATATATATCTATCTATGTATATTTCACATATAAATATGTATATACATATATGTGAAACATTCACACAACTTTCTCCTACTCCAGTTTTCAAAATTGTAATTGACAAATTTTATAGTTAGTGTACCAGATGTAATGAAAGTCGTCGGAGTTCATCGAAATTCAGTAAAATCGCAGTTCCGGTTTACTATTTTCTTGAATCTCGGAATTTTGGCCTTCTATTTATTTCTAATTAATTTTGTTTGGATGGTGGAATTGTATAAATAATTATGGTGGCACTATAGAGAAAAACATAGGCCACCCCTCCCCCGGCCCCCTTACATGACTTTACCAACAGAAATATTTCAAATAAAAGTTGTAGCTCTTTATATGTATAGTTCACATTCCTAGTTTAAAGAAAATCGTTGGAGCCGTTTTTGAGAAAATACCAGAAAACTGAAAAATACATTTCAGTAAAATCTCACTTCCGGTCATACGATTTTTTCAAACTAGGAATTTCAACAAAACATTTAATTCTAATTAATATTATTTAGATGACAGAATTGTATAGAAAATTGAAATACCACTTTAGAGGAAAACCTAACCCCACCCCTCTCGCCTAAAGTGCTCTTAAATGAATTTTTCCAGAGATACGTTTTAATAAGAGTTGTAGATCTTTGAATGTGTAGTTGATATAGTAAGTTTAAAGAAAATCGTCGCAGCCATTTTTGAGAAAATCGCAAGAAAGTGAAAAAAACCATTTAGTAAAGTGGTACTTCCGGTTGAGGAATTTTGACAGATGACCTACTGTCGGATCCCATGGTGTTACCTAAACGGAATATCAAGTTTGAACTTTCTGCAATTTTTTATTTTTGAGCTATGCTGTTCACATACACACACACACACGACTCAATTTCTAAAAACTCTTTTTTGTCCCAGGGGACCTCAAAACGGATATTTCCTGTGAAAACTCGATATCGAAAATTTGGTACGATCACAATACTTCCTCTCACTAGGAGTAAGAGAAAGTAAAAATGGGTACCTAGCATTGAGATGGTTCGTTATTTTTAGAAGCAAACTTAATTAAATCAGTGCGTTTAATCAGAGTGCTTGAACTTAACGATTTTGTTTCAAAACTGCTCATTTCATATTTCACTTATATAATATTTTTTTAATATCCAATTCATCACACCATAATTACAATATTCTTTTATAAAACTTTCTTTACTTAGTATTTATTTATCCTTTGAGCTTATTATTATTGTGATTTAAAGTAATGCTTATTTGTTTTGTTAGGTTTATCGTACCTGTATCAATGATTGTGTGTAATGATGTATGGGCATATTTATTTGGCTTCTTTTTCGGAAGGACTCCTTTAATTAAATTATCTCCAAAGAAAACTTGGGAAGGTTTTATAGGTGGTGGTGTTGCAACAGTAATTTTTGGTCTAATTGTTAGTATTCACTATAACATAATGATTAATTTTATTGATTAACAGTAGTTTAGTTTAAACTATTTTTTATACTTAGTTATCATATAAATTTATATTTTTGTTACGTACATAATCTTAGGGTAGAAATTATTTTTATTTTAAAATGATATTCTGTTTTCGCTTTGAAGACGAACTTGAGCTCATTTAGGTGATCAATCATGTCTACCATTTATTTTTGGAAGCAGGCTCAAATATTATTAATTTTTATTAAAGAAATATTTGAAGATTTGGCCGTAAATTCTATGTTTTAGCTCAAAGGTGTCCAAACTAATGATCATAAGCTGATGAATTTTTTTCTATCAAGGACTGACATATTTTTGTTTAAGTCTTTAAAGATTAAGGCTAAAAAGATTACATTCTTCTTTTTTTATTGTACTTAAGAGAATTAGGGAAAAATAAATGTCTTCTTATAATTAGTTGTTTTATTAAATTACTAAAAGTAAGGCATCAAATAATTTAAAGCTTGATATTAGGGGCGGGATTAGCTTATTAATAGCAGGCTAAACTTGGAAAGAGGAGTTTCCCCGGTTTTTGTCCAGCAAAGTTGACCTCAGATTTTATCACCCTAGGACCCTTTACTGTTGGATCCCATTGTTAGCTCTCCAGTGATGCGCAATGTTGTCTGAAACGAGAAGATATTGCCAGTAGGTCGGCAGTGCACTGTAGGCTTTGGATAGAATCCAAATTGGATACGATAGAGGGGCTTTGCATAGCTCCCGTCCCCAGAATCTGTTAAAAAAAAAAGTATACGCTTGATGTGTAGATGGAGTGGCCAAAAACCAAATCTGCTGCGATCTAAATGAATCATTTAGATCTAACCTGTTAGGTGTCAGTGTTTATAAATAGATGTGGCCCTTGTAAGTGTGCAGTGTGTAAATTTGAATGTATATTGGCATCAAGGTTTAACAAAAGTCTTTGTGTTTTTCACCTTACCATTCAAAAATGGTTTGTTTACTATCCTACTAAGCGAACTCCTCGAAATACAGGCCTTCAATTTCTACAACTTGAACTTATCTCTGAGCCAACAATTCGATGTCCTTCCGATACTTGGAGCTATCTTTGGAAGCGAAAAATTCCAGACACCCTGTTATTACCTCCTCCGTATTTGTAAATTTTTTACCATGTAAAAAGTCGGCCAAGGAGCGGTAGAGGTGGGAAAGAGGCTACCAAATCTGGGCTGTAAGCTGCGTGGCGGAGGAACTCAATAATCAAATCTTAGATTACTGATAACGTTTAAAGTGACTTTTATGGTCTAGCGTTGTCTTGTTGAAGGAGTAAACATTTTCAATTAACTCAAGAGGAATATTTTGCATCCGAAACGGAGTGTACGCATTCTGGCTGAGTAGAGTAGAGTTCGGATGTAATTGCACAATCGGATGTAGTCTGGAACTTGCTCAAAATGAATGATGACGCCGCTCTCTTAGATCCGCCAAACGCACAGCATCAATATTTTCTCAAAGCTTTCTCTTCAGGAGACGGTACAGCTGGTGGCCTGATTTAATCTATTGTTTTTGTTTGTTCGTTGTTGAAATAAACCCACTTTTCATCGCAAGTAATAATTCGTGTGATTAACGAAAATTACTTGGATTTTGAAGAAGGATTTACGACTTCAACTCGGCATGTAGCTTGTTGGGGCAAATTGATGTGGATGTTTCGGCAGCTTCCGGAAACTATGGCGGCTGCTCACAGGTGACGGTATATAGTTGAGTGGAACACGCCTAATAACCTGAAAGGTTTCTGGTATTGGTGCAGGGATCCATCTCTACAGCTGTCGCCAGAAATGCTGAATCTAAGGAAAGAGGATGAAGCTCTCTTTCCGGCTCATATCACCCTCTCTCAATTTTTTGAACCAGATGTGTGCAGGCAGCCCGTGATCTGTTCAGAGTCTAATTTCGGAAACTGGTTTGTGGCTGTAACCTTAAGTAGTGACGCAAAGTCGCCCGAATTTCTAGATTCAACTTGGTCATTTCTTAAATCGCGCTTAAACTGGAATTAAAAGGGTTACCTAATCAGAAACGTTTGGTAAATTAGTGTTTAGTAAAGTACTGTTGAGAATTAAGAGAAAAAAAAAACGCACAGACTTTTGTTACACAGATAGCTAGAGTTTGCCTATGAGCACCCTAAACCTAAAGTTGCAAACCAGTGGCGGTTGGTAAATATGGTATGCACTGCAGCACTCTTCAAAAAAAAAAAGAAAAAGTGAATTTGTTTGTATTTCTAAATAATTGCATTTAACATTTCATTCAACAATAATTTCATCTAACATTAAATAAATGTAATAAAATTGTTAAAGTAAGAGAGGTACCTCATAAGAAACTTTTGGTAAATTAATGTTTAGTAAAGTATTGTTCAGGATTAAGAGAAAAAAACTCACATCTCTTGTTACATCCCAGTAGCTTGAGTTTCCCATTTATTGCATAGTTGAAAAATGAAATTATTCGATTTGAAAAAATGGTACTGTCACCAATATAGTGAACCAAAGATAAGTATCTGAATTGACATTCGGTTAATTATGGCTAGATGCGTCGATTTCGTTTGCACTTATCGCTGCAACGAAACAAATGAATCCAGCAGTGCTCAATAAGCAATGCCGCTACATATAAAATTTAATGAAAAGTTATTGAAGAATTTAGTCAATGTAAAAAAACTGAAGTATTGATTTTATTTTCAGAAAATATTTTTAATAAAGTTTTTATAATACAAATCTAAATTTTTTTACTAATACCGGTTACTGTTTTGGAAAAAAAAAAAAATTATTTATTATTTTGTATTTGCAGTCTCTCACAATTAAAATTTTCATCGGCCGCCACTGTTGCACACAACAATTACTTCTGCAGACCCCTAGTGCAGGTTTGTCCAGATGAAACAGTCTTAAATTGGGATGCTAGTATTTCACTGAGCAAAAAGCCCTAGGATTTTGGAGTCCAAATGAAAAGGATCATTATCAAAAATCATATTTTTCTTCTCCTTTATTCTGTTAGGCCAGACCAAGATACTCGCAGAAATAAGAAAAAGTAACTTTTCACTTTCCTCCTACAAGGAAAATTTAAAGTAATATGCAGTTTTTTGTTGTTTTTTTTATATAAAAAATAAATTTTTATGAGAACGTGAGCTTATTATTAGGAAACCAATTCCTCGGTATTTACATTGCCGTTATTTTAAATTTTGCATCTTCAAAGGTGTAAATTTAGCTGCAAATACATGAAATCCCAAAAATCAATAAAACCTACTATTTGATGGGATAGTGCACTGAAATGCAGTTGATGTTTAATATAAAAATCTATTTATCAGGACGATTATCAAAATGGCATTTTGTATCGCCAATTTTCGCAATTAGTTTGGCGTTTACAGTGATTTTATTGCCCATAAACTGAAGATGCTACAGTAGTGTCCCCTCTAATGCTTTCACTGTTTTAAATAATGTCATTTAAGTGACAAGACGTACTTACCTCCCTTCATGTCTAATAAACAGCCAGTATGTTCACATTTTTCATTCCCAATAAAATCTTTCAATAAAACCGCACCATTTTTAAAATCTTTGAAATTTTTAAGCATACCATCCAATATTTTTAAGCCCCTTTGAAAGTTTATCACTTTATAACTACCCAGTTTATTGCCTAAGAACTTGATGTTTTCATAGATACCATCCAATGGAATTTAATACTTATTTAAATAAATCAAACAATGCCTACTCTGATGTAAAATTTAAATTTATTATTTTTTCATTATTTAAATGTTTAGAATTTAAATATTTTCATGCAGCTTCGATTTCTGAGCATGAACTTCTTTTTTGTTAATTGCGGTAGGAATGTTTATTAGTTACATAACATGTGTGTCAAAAACTTAAATAATTTAGGTCACTCGATTTAACTTATTATCGATCCTTTCTGGAATATTTTAAAATTTTAATGTAGATTTAATTTTTTTTTATATTAATAGAATAAAAGTATTATCAGCAAAGCTTTTGATTATTCACTTTGAATTAGTCACTTTGATTTATGAAATTTTAATCTGTAGTTGTTAAAGAAATTTGTTACTACCATGTAAAGTTATGTATAATCTTAAAAAGAAAGATAAAAGAAATATTTATTTTTAAATGGAAAGTTCTAAATTATTCATTGTTGATATTAAATAAGCTTAAGAGTTGAATTCTTTAAAACAAGTAGTAGAAATGATGTAAAACATTTGTGTTTTTAATAGTCTAGCAAATTTCATTCCTATCATAATAAATATTTAAAAATTATGATTACTAAATTAAGATTATTTTCTAGGCATCATACGTATTGTGCCACTATCAGTATTTTGTCTGTCCCATTGAATATTCCGAATCTTTAGGCCGAATGACAATGGAATGTGATCCATCACCATTATTTAAACCACAACAGTATACATTACCTCAATCTATTGGGAGTATTGCTAATGCAGTAAGTTTTATTTTCATAAAATTTTTTGAATTAAATTAAAATACAAAAGAAGTTATGACATGTATGTAATATTTAGATGAAAAAATAAATGTGTGTGTATTTTAATAATAATTTCTCCTCAATTTATTCCGTATCCATTGTAATTTTTTTTTATATTTATATATAGTTGGGCTATGGAAGCACTATAACTACCTATCCATTTCTATTGCATTCGTTATCTTTATCATTATTTAGTTCTGTAATAGGACCTTTTGGTGGCTTCTTTGCTAGTGGTTTCAAGAGAGCATTTAAAATCAAGGTAATAAATTTACTGACTTCTGTAGAATTTATAAAAAATAAACTTTCTAAGCTGATACTTTCTACCATTACTTTTTATTTTCATATTATTTAATTCTTTAACCAAGCAGTATTTCATATCAGGATTTCGGTGATGTCATACCCGGCCATGGTGGAATTATGGATCGTTTTGACTGTCAGTATCTAATGGCAACATTTGTAAACGTTTATATTTCAAGTTTTATACAGACTGCTTCTCCACAGAAAATATTACAGCAGGTAAATTCATTACTATTCTTAAACTTAAACGTCGAATTTTCGGTCTCATTTAATGTTTAAAATGTCAATTATTCAGAGCACTAAAGTGCTTAGCCTTTATTTAAAATAAATTACAGCTCTTAGGCCCATTACTAACGTTTTCTTCCTTCAGATTTCGATTCCCTTTGGGCTCAACTCTATTGACTCAGCTCGAGTTGAAATTGAGAAGCTGCCGAATAGCGGAACTTCAGGCTGTGGGCTGACCATACCCTCTCATAAAAAAATAAATCGCCATCAGGCAGGTCCTAGTCCTTCGTGGTTTTAGTAATTCCAAGTAGCTATTTAATTATTTGTCTCGTCTGGGCTTGGTGAAATTAGGGGATATGTACAGAAAATTTCTGCTAGCATGGGTCCCGTAGAAAGCTATGGGAGCAGAAGAATCGGGACAACTGGGTTCTTGGAAGTTCAGAGAAAGAAAGCTAGATCGCTGTATTGAAGGAAATCTACTAATCTTTACTTAAATGAGAGATCCCACAACTATCCATCACAGAAGAAAAGAAAAATTTGGTCACATTATACTGTCATTGAGATGGCTGAACCAACTAAGCTGCCTAAGGAAGAAAATCATCTTCGGCAAGCTCTCAAAGTGGTTATAGGTTATAGCAAGACCAAACAGCCATCGCATATACAAAAACAGAAGAAATTAAGGAACAAGCTAGCGAAACTAGGCTGCAGGAAGAAAGTTACAAAAATCCTGGAAAAGACAATTTTACTTTCTCTTTCTGTTGTAAGTGTTGCAGTCGTGACAAGTTTTTGAAATTGAATTTTCACTGGAAATACATGTGTTTAGTCGTTGCCAAGACAACTGGGCGGTTTATTTTGGTGATTTAGCCGAATTTCCCTGCCTTTTAAATGACAGGATCCGAGTTTTAAATATCGCTCTTTGTACTTGCCGTAAGTTCTAAGTATGGCCTTTTCACTTGCTTTTCGTCTTTTAACAGAGAAGCTTCTCCGTGTTTGTGTATCTATGAAAAGTTAACTGTTTGTCCCATTTCTAATAATTCCCGCATCTGTAATTACTACAGTTAATTATACACCATGTCTTCTGCTTGATGTTTTGGGGTTTAATTAATGGTTTACATTTTGTATCATCATGCGTATGATCGAACGCCTTTATATTCAACCAGTCATCTTTCCCGCTTCAGTTTGTCCATCTTTGGGTCAGTCAATTTGTTTACGCCTGAGTACGAAAAAAATATTTTGAGTGAATGGCCTGTGTTTGTGTGAACTAAAAATCTCCAAAAACGAAAAATCGCAAGAAGATAAATCTTATTATTCACTTTCGGTCAAAACCATCAATCGTAAAGGCGATTTTACTGAATGGTGTCTTCCATCTTTTAATAATAACACCTCTATCGATTTTCTTTAAACTTTGCACACAGACTGCACTCATAAATCGTCACGTCATGTTTCCGGGAAAATTGATTTGTTAGGAATTTCTGAGGAAGTAGTAACGTTTGGTACTTTAGTATAGTTTATTAAGATATATTAAAGAACTCAGTTAGTTTTAAATTTAAAATGCCGCCTCAAGCTTTGATTTATACGAAACCATACAAGCGATCTCAGTCCTAAGACTCAGAAATTGCTAGTGTTTTAGTCGAAGAAATTCTTTCTTAATTTTGCCCTGACTTGACCTTTCTTATTTATTTGCCCCCAAAAAAGTATTGTCCTCCAATCTGCGCCATTTTCCTTTTTGTCATATTGATTTTTTCTCTTTGTTACGTTGTGTCTATGAGAGACAATTTAATTTTAAAAGGTGATACTATCAATCTCCGCACAATTTTCACTAAATGTCTTTTACATAGGTGAATGCTTAACATCAGTTAATCAATTAACCAAAAAAGTACAGGTTAGCAAAATTTCTCTATGCTTTGCAGTGTGCTCTTAATTAACCAATTTAAGAGATAATATCCGGTATTTTATCCGTCGTAGCATGCATATTAGTTTTGTTCCTATGGTTTTGTTAGCTATGGTTATTTGAAAAATTTCAAATAACCATAGCTTCTACATTATTAAAGCAATAGTCAACTAATAGGTTTATTTATTTATTCTATTAGATATACAAATGAGAGTTGACTAGCTAATACAAGCTTCTACTATTGTGTTTCAAAAAATGCGCTTCCGGTTGGGGAACAAAACTGTACATAAGGAACAAAAGTAATATGCATGCTAAGACGGATAAAATACCTGATGTTATCCAGCATTGCGAACCCACCCACATATTCAATAAGAGTTAATAATTTAAAAATATCTAGTCATTCACTTTCTTGAGTACATATATACGTGACAGTGAAATAACACATAAAGACAGTGAAATAGGAATTCATTTTATTAATACCTTATTATGATATATATATAATTTTGCACACGCGCTTTTATTATAATATAAAATACATTTTCAGGTACTGACTTTGAAACCAGAACAGCAGTTGTCCCTTTATTACATGTTGAAAGAAGCTTTGCAAAATCAAGGCATATTGGGACAGCACTAATTTTATCACAGATATCAAAGAGGTTTTTACATCCTTCAAGGAATAAATGTTTGAAACTCTTTTTAGGTATGAAAAATAATTCTTAAAAAAAAAAGTCAGTGTTTAATTCTACAGTTTTAATTGTGATTGGTAGGAGATTTTTTTTTTTTTTTGTTATAGAGTTACCATCATACCCAAATATATACCAATTTTATATTTGTAGAATTTGTGATAAAAAAAATGAAGATTCAGCATTAACCTGCTGATGAGTATTTCTGATGTGGCATATACTATAAAATTTTGGCAAATGAAAAAATGCCTTCCTTATAGTTAAAATTTTGCCATTCCTAGCAGGGGGTGCTAATATATTGAATTATTTGATCTCATACTGAAAAAACAAAAAAAATATACATTAATAATGCTTTTTATCTCGGCATCATCCCCTTATATGGAAATAGGTATGCATGTAAATAATTTTTTGCATAAAGAAACAAAAATCACAGAATAAATTCATTTTTGTAAACTTATTATTAGATAATGAATATTTTGAACTTTATAAAACATCATTGCTCACTCACTAATTTTACAGGTGGAATATGATGAATTTTCATTGATTTAAACTTCAAATCAAAAATTTTACAGAAAAATAATTTCTTTTTTTTAAATGGTTAACTTTTTATTTTTATGATTATGATTTGTTATAATATGTAAATATTTAAGTTTTAATTTACATAAACATGACATGCAATAATTTTTTTATTAGTTTTTTTTTTTGTTGAGAACCTGCAGTAGATACTGATTTTTCAGTAAAAGATGGAGCGAATCACTTAAATAAATATTACACAAAAATAAATGATCTGCAGGTAACATAAACAATGTTATTTATTTATAATTAATTAAAGTGATAGTATAAAATTTAATATCCATTTATTTGAGTGTTTAATCTTTTGTAAATTGCAAAGAATGTTTCTTCCTATTGAAGCTCCGATTCTCGCGTTTGTTGCTATTAATGTAAAATAGAATCTTATTTGTAAATAACTTCTATGAACTCCTATCCGGTTCAAAATCGTTTCGAGAAAAGATTGTTTGCGTTTATGGTAACCCAGTGCTCATTAAACTGCTTCCCTATTTTTATTCCCTTGCAAAAATTCTTATGTAAACCACGATCTGCTTCCTCTTACCATTTTTTTTTTTTTTTTAGTCTAAGCGCTTTTTCCTTCATTCATGTTTTAATTTTTGTTCTCTCTCTCTCTCTTTTTATTCATTTACAGCGCGCTAGTGCGCACAAGCAAATCTGATGATATTGAATACAGATAATAATAATAATGAAACAAATAAATAAAATAATAAGAATAATAATAATTAAAAAAATCACTAAACGAGTGGAGGAGCTGCCGTGTTATCACTCCAAATAATTCACTGTCACTTATAGAAAGAAGATCTCGAGGCCATTGACGTTTTAGACGACGAGAGGGAGTGTCCGGGTGGGTTCGAGAGCTTTTATGGAATTTTTTATAAGAAGAGGAAGCAACATCGGTCACCAATGGGATGGGATATTAAGGTCATTGTGTATTGTAATATTCGAGACAAAGTAGATCTTATAATTAATTAATTTTGTTAGCCAACGGTCTTCTCACATCTTCATCACTTGTCCGAACAAAAGCAGCCTATTGGTTTCGATCTAGAATAAAATGTTTTCTTTTCTTACACCACGGTCTTAATGTGAGTTTGGAACATGTTTTAATCTAGAGATTCTGCAAATGCTTCTCCAAAAATAAGTCTCTACCTTTCGCGAGGAGCTTTATGATCCTTAAAATTAAAGAAAAGATGAGAGTTTTTTTAATAGATAGATCAAGAGATCTGTAGTAACTAGTGTACACTAGTTCTCATTCCGAATACTTAAATCAGCTTAATATGTGCGAGAATAGAAAATGGATGGGTGCCAACCGGAAGCAAATTTTTGTATCACAATAGTAGTATCAGTATTACTAGTCAACTCTCATTTGTATATCTAATAGAATAAATAAATAAATCTATTAGTTGACTATTGCTTTAATAATGTAGAAGCTATGGTTATTTGAAATTTTTCCTAGACACCTTTTTTCAAGGCTAAGAACGAAATTACTTGGCGAATTTTGGATGAATTGATTTAGTGACTTCCTCAATGTTGTAGCAAAAGGAAAAGTTGTCAAGTCACAAAATTCACTCTTTTTCATCCTATTATCTGGCTAATTTCATCAAAATCTTTTTAATGTTATAAAATCGTTTATACCCGATCAAAGTACATTTTACTTTGTTAATACTCGCTCATACTACACTATCCAATTAAATTTGCCAAATTAACAGATTGCAAACACCCTTGGAGATCGCTACTAATGCATAGCCTAGTCGCTTGGAGTGGAAAGGTTAAAGCAATATTTACTAATTTGTCCAGGCTAACTACAAATCTCCTTTTTCCACCGATATTCAGATTAGTGTTCGACCAGATATTCTAAAACAACAATAGGTTCCACAAACGGTTTATACAATTTCAAAATTCATTAAATTAAGCTGTAATTTCTCCAAACGATTTAGAACTGGACAACGTTTTACATGACTGCTGCTTTTTGTGGCAAATATGTTAAAACCATTTAATTTCCTGCTTATATAGTCAAATACCCTGAGTATAATTGAATGTTGACATTAATCAGACTATAATTAGATATTTTTTAAATGTACAGTAATGTCTAGGATTGAAAATAAATTTATATTATTATCATAAGAATGGGTTTTTGTATGCTGTTATGTGAACTCGCAGAGCACTTGTATATTTAGCCTAATCTTAATTGCACGTCAATCTACAAATAAAAGGAGACAAAAACTTCCAATTAATTTTCTACCACATTTCCAAAGAAACATTCCAAATAATGTTTGAATTCTTTAAAAATGTTTGAAACAGATAGTGAAATTTTGTGAATAATGAAGATTCTCTTCACTATTTAGATTTCAGTTTAGATATTTTATTTTTCAAGAGTTGTCCAGGTTTCACTATCTGTTTCCCCAGATTCCATTAATATTATGCAATATGTGTATTGATTATATAACTTTTTTTTATTTCTTCGTTCTAATAGATATAGTGAAATAAAAAAGTGAAATGTGTGAAATAATAGTTCTAATTAATGAGCCTTAACGATCACGTGAAATTTCAAGTTAAATTATTTATTTATCTATTTAATGTTATTATGAAGTACAAGAACATATTGAACTATTTATTATTATATTATATTGCTATTTTATTATTAAATAAAAATGAATAAGAAATAAATCTATTACTAATATATAGAACATGATACATTATTGACAGAATTTTTTAGAGTCGTGTGCCAAAAGTAAAAGAAATGTAGGCACTTGACTGAAAAGTATTTGTGTTCGTGAACATGATAATTACATCATTTTTTTCCCTCTTGATATTTATTTATTTTTTTGCTAAAGATTTTGTATTAGATATGTTAAATCTAAAAAAGTTTAATAGATGTTTTGTTTTTGTGATGAACGTATTGATTACATCCTGCAAAATTTATTTATTCAGATATTGTTATTAAAAGCATATAATTTTTTTCCTAGATTATGTAAAAGAAAATATTTGTTTGCCTTTTTATTTTTCACATTAGGCTAAGCGCTTACATGGAGTTTTCAGGTTAGCGACACTTTAATTTACCAGTGACAAACGCAGTTAGTTTGTTGACAAAGGGATTTAAGCTCATTTGAAAATAAATTTTCAGTTTCAGCTCGAATCATCCATACAAGTTATTATTGTTAGGTTAGATGAATCTATTTTCTAAACATTTTATTTTAAATTAGCAGAAGAACTTTTCTTATGGTACAATAATTTGTAGCAAATGATCCACATACTTGGTATAACGTCTACTCAAGAAGAGACTTGATCATGCAATCGATTCGACTCAACAATTGTGTAAAACACTATCTTTTCAGTTTGTCGCACTTGAAAACTTTGTGCAAGTAACATGTGTTGCTTAGCCTTATAAAAGTTCAATGATGTTGATTTTGAGTTCTTACATTTTCAAATGTTCGCTCCTTTTTTGTGAAAATTTGCAAAAGAAGATGAATTTTATTTTTAATAAGTTTCTGAAACTATTTTATTTTTTAGTTTGTTTTCTCGACAGTATTAAAATTCATAGTTTTATATTATTTACTTGTTGTGATTGTGTTAATAATGGATATTATTAAAACTCTTGTAATTAACTATGCTTAATATTTTTAAAAGCCATGCCGAAATTTAAATTTTACAGCATTTTTTCCTGTTATAAAAAAAAGTAATAGAGCTTTGTCAACAACGGCAAAAATATTAAAAATTCACTCTTTTTTTCTACTGAGCTTCTTCTATTTTATTAATAGATACGAATAATGAAATTAGAAACAATTTAAAGGCCTTTACTCTTTTTTTTTAATAATTTAATTAATATTTACAAATAAAATGGACCATTGATATATATAATTATGTACAAATTAAATTTGGCTGTTAATATTTCTGTACTAGTTTTTACTTTTATATTGAATTATAGCCTTTACCTTTTGTGATGTAGATTTTTATTGATGAAATTTTAAATATTTAATCAAGAGCTGTTTTATTATTATAAAAATATTGTTTCATTTGCCTTGAAATAAGTGAAATTATAAAAAAAAAATTTTTTATCAGAAATGAAGGATAAAGAGAGTAATTTGGTAATAAATCTTTGGAAATATAACTGAAAATATTTAGAAATATTACTAATAATTTAGTGTTACTAATTGTACACTTTGGTGTTTGGTGTAACTGTAATGTTAAAAACCTTGTCTACTTTATTGTGTTTATGTTTAATAAATATCAATGAATAATTGTTAGATAACATTGTTTACTTAATTGTTGTATGAAAAAAAAAATCACTAATTTTGTTAATATATAACAGTATATATAAAGTAAAGTAAGCCCATGCTGATTGATTAAAAAATTTAAATATATTATATAATTACTCTAATTCAGTTTATTTCAGTTAGCCATGGTGAGAAGTTTAATAAACTTTGATTAATGTATACATCTGCATTATATTTTTAGAGTAATGAGACAAATATTCGGAACAATGATTCAGCGATATCCTTATACTCTAATTAATGATTACTTCATTAATTGATTTTAAAGCACTAGTCAAACTCGTTTTAAGTTTAGCTTTGATGCATGCCAAATCAAACTACAGGTTTATCTTGAAAATGAAAGAGAGAAGGAAATTCTTCCTTTTTATCTTATAATTTTCATGAATTACTTTATTAGATGTTCAAAAGTTTAAATGATGCTAAATTTAAAATATTACTTTATTTGGAAGAGAAGAGTAGGTTTTTCACATCCTTATTTCATCATTACAGGAAAATTGAATCAGCGTTTTTCCCTCAGGAACAAATATGAAAAACGGAGGCTATGATGCGTTCTAAAATACAATAAAATCATTCTTATTATATTTTTTTTATTGTTACCGCATTATTTTTCAAGTTTCTTTTTCGTATGTAGATAATGCTGCCATTATGCTCCAAAGAAATATCGACCTGCAGCTTGATCGATTCAGCATAGAAAAATCTGTCGAGTTCTCTATTTCTAGAATCTGGTTTTGGCAGAACCAGCCATATAATTTCCTTCACCGATAACAGCTTGTATGCTGGGAATAGTGAATTTTTGATTAAGTTTAACTAATTTTTTGCTAAATTTTTTCAATTTCATCCCTGTCGGAATATGACGTAATATTGCAAAAAATTGAATGCATTATTCGTATATTATATGCATACAGAAAGTGAAAATCAGAATTTTACACCCTCTTGCCAGAATTCTCTGGTGATACATAAATATCCGATGCGATAAGCTTATAAAAAAAATCAAGTGCTGGGTTGGGCACAATCTCAAATAAATGTCTCATGTGAAGAATAAAATTCAAACTGCAAGATAATAATCGAGAGGTGAAATAGTGCTATCTAGGTTGAATACGATAGGAAATTGATTCGTGTTCTTGACCTTGGATTTATATATAGAATATATACTCTTTTGCATAGAATGTGCGTTTCTTAATAAAGAAAATAATCTGGTGTGAAACACTAACACGACTTTCTCTTACTGCGAAATGACAAATTTTCTTCACAATACAATTCTTATTAATGTCTAAAACCGTTGACATTTTTATGAAAATCATAAAAAAAACTGACAAACCTATTCAGTAAATTCGCACTTGCAGTCATCTGATTTTCTTCAAACTCGGGATTTCGACAACATATAATTTAGATGATAGAATTGTGTAATAACTGAAATAGCACTTTAGAGAAAACCGTAACCCCCACCTATCCCCCAAAAGTGCCCTTAAATAAATTGTCCCAGAGAAATGTTTCAAATAAAAGTTGTAGCTTGTCGTATGTGTAGTTGATATATCAAGATCAAAGAAAATCGTTGGAGCCGTTTTCGAGAAAATCACAAAAAACCATTCAGTAAAGTGGCACTTCCGGTTGATGGATTTTGCCCGAAATCGATGCAGTGTCTGATGGTGGTAGTACCCACACGGAATACCAAGTTTGAGCTTCGTGCGACTTTTCGTTTTTGATATATTCTTTTCACACACACACATACAGACCATTTTCTAAAAACCATTTTTTTTTTAACTTAGGGGACCTCAAAACGTGTATTTTCGGTGAAAACTCAATTAAGAAAATCTGGCACGATCGCAATACTTCCTGTAACAGTATTTAGAGAAAGTAAAAACAACTACTAATAGAGTTTTTATGAGATAAAAAAGTCAAACTTCTGATTAGATACTGTCAGAAAAACAATTGTAAAACAAAGTTTGTTCTTTTCAAATTCAACGATAAAGTTTTATCATAAGAAATTTATTATTTCTTTACTTCAACATGTCATTTCCAACATGGAGCTATACCTGGAGACAGTAGCGGCACTGATATTCGCGATTGCGCGACTGAACCCCCAGCTATTTAAAAAGACAAAAATTAAATAAAAAAGTAGCAAATTTTCTTATTTTTATTTTATTTTCTTTCATATTTCAATTTCAAAAAAATATTTTCATTTTTATATTAGTTAGGAACATTAAGTCACAGTAAAAATTGTATATATTGGCGTGATTATAATTAATAATCAAAAATCAAATAAATAAATTAATTTTTGTTGTGAAATCAGAGAATCAGACATAAAAGAATAGGAACGTATATCAGTGTAGGAACTCCTTTAATATGTTCGTATAATGAATTGTACACTTAGTGAATTGTATGTATATCAGGAGATGTATAAAAAAGTAGGAAGTTGGAGGTTCACAGTTGGGCGCCGCGCTGGAGAATTTAGTATCTATATATATATAAAAAGTGTCTTTGTTAGTATAGAAATGTCTATATTCTTACAACCTTTTTTAAAATAAGAGTGGGGGTTACAAGCGCGTTGAACATAAATTACGATCTTACGAACGAACTTACCCGATCTTCCCCTGAGTAAAAAAATTGGTTTTTAGTAAATGTCCTCTGCTCTGTGTGCGTGTGTGTGTATGTATGTATGTATATGAACAGCATAGCTCAAAAACGAAAAACCGTAGAAAGTTGAAACTTGATATTCCGTTTAGGTATCACCATGGGATCTGACCCTACGTTATCTGTCGAAATTCCTCACCGAAGTACCACTTTACTACCTAGTTTTTTTACTTTTTCACAATTTTCTCAAAAACGGCTCCGACGATTTTCTTCAAATTTTGTGTATCAACTACATATACAAAGAGCTACAACTTTATTTAATACATTTGTCTGGTAAAATTCATTTAAGGGCCCTTTCAGGGGAGGGGTGGGGTTATATTATTCTCTCAAGTGCTCTCATAGTTGATTATACAATTCTATCATCCAAACAAAATTAATTAGGAATAAATAGATGGCCAAAATTTTGAGTTTCAAGAAAATAGTAAACCGGAAGTGCGCTTTTACTGAACAGTTTTTTCAGTTTTCGACGAATTTCATTAAATTTGGTACTCAAACTATAAAATTTGTCAATTATAATTTTGAGAACTGGAGTAAGAGAAAGTTGTGTGAGTGTTTCACACCAGATTTTTTGTGATGTGATGTTGCTGTGCCAATATGTGGATTTTTATATATTATTTTTATATTTATAAAAATTTATGTTGGTATTGGTACTTAAAACATCACTAAGATATATGACTCAGCAAAGAATCGATGCCAGCCAACTCATTGACATTTCCTTTGAAACACTTTATTTAGATAAAAAAAATTTCCGTTAAGTTAATCACTTAATTCTCGAACTCAAACGGTACAACTCTTTTTTTCACAGTTCTTCTCTGGGTGCACAGTGACAGATTTATTGTTTTTTATTTAATTTAAGGCGCGTCAACATGTATGGTCATTGGCGTCCGAGCCTTCTCAGTGCACTGCCGGCCTCCGGATAGTGTTCTCTCGTTACAGACAACACTGCCCATCACCAGATAGTGAGCTGTAGGGGATCCTAGGAAGAAAAAACCTAAGGGCAGCACAGCTGGACTCGAACCCGAGTCCTCCGCGTGGGAGTCCACTGCACTATCCACTGAGCTAAT
The DNA here is from genome assembly GCA_011037195.1 of Triatoma infestans. Lineage (NCBI taxonomy): Eukaryota > Metazoa > Arthropoda > Insecta > Hemiptera > Reduviidae > Triatoma > Triatoma infestans. The sequence continues at coordinate 21,730 of JAAEAF010000108.1, read as the reverse complement.
CCCTTCTCTAATAGATTTATTGTTAATTTAACATATTTAATTGTAGGGGAGGGATGCAAGATTTTACCTGGCTCCTCGCTTACTTCATGATTTCTATCTAGCCAAGCTACTAATTATGATAGGAAATGTAAGTATTAAAAAAAAAAAATGTTGAACCCCCACATATCCAAGTCACGAGCCGCCACTGCCTAGAGATCTAAATATCTTATATATATATTTTTTTTTTTACTTTCTTTTACTCCTAGTAAGATGAAGTATTGTAATCGTGACAAATTTTCGATATCGAGTGTTCACTGGAAATATCCGTTTTGAGGCCTCCTGAGTCCAAAAAAGTGGTTTTTAGCAAATGGTGTGTGCGTGTGAACGGTATGTGATGAATGGTATGTGTATGTGAACAGCATAGCTCAAAAACGAAAAACTCTAGAAAGTTGAAACTTTTTATTCCGTTTAGGTATCACCATGGCATTTGACAGTGGGTCGGTCATCTGTCAAAATTCCTCAACCGGAAGTACCACTTTACTTGTTGATTTTTTTACTTTTTTGCGTTTTTCTCAAAAATGGCTCCGACGATTTTCTTCAAACTTGATATATCAACTACACATACAGACTTACAACTTTTATTTGAAATGTTTCTCTGGGAAAATTCATTTAAGGGCAGTTATGGGGGAGGGATGGGATTAGGTTTTCATCTAAAGTGCTATTTCTGTTTATTAAACAATTCTATCATCTAAATAATGTTAATTAAAATTGAATACTTTGTTGAAATTCCGAGTTTCAAAAAACTCGGATAACCGGAAATGCTTTACATTACCACTTTACTAAATGATTTTTTCATATTTTCGCAATTTTCTCAAAAATGTCTCCGACGATTTTCTTGAAACTTCTTACATAAACTAAACACACAATGATCTACAACTTTATTTAAAACATTTCTCTGGGAAAATTTATTTAAGGGCACTTTTAGGGGAGAGGTGGGGTTACGTTTTTCTCCAAAGTTGATTATACAATTCTATCATCCAAACAAGATTAATTAGAAATAAATAGATGGCCTAAATTCCGAGTTCCAAGAAAATTAGTAAACCGGAAGTGCGCTTTTACTGAACAGTTTTTTCAGTTATCGACGAGTTTCATTAAATTTGGACGCAAACTATAAAACTGTCAATTAATATTTTGAGAACTGGACTAAGAGAAAGTTGTGTGAGTGTTTCACACCAGATTTTTTAAATAAAGATCTAGCATAATTATTTAGCTTTTTATATCCCTATTCGTGTTAACTTAATTAGCTAACCAATCGAAAGACATTTTGTCCTCATTTATTTTTAAGATTTTTGTTTTAGTAATTTGTTCTTTGTTTTCCTGAAATCAATACAATTATTTTAAAATCTGAATCGCGCTAATGATCTAGAAGTTCATGCGCCCCTCTAAAATTGATGATCTAAGTCGTGACGCATTTTTGCAATTTCAGAAATAGCAAGATTGGTATTTACGCTTTTTGCTAAAGAGATTTCTTGGACCTTAAAGCTAGATTGTCTAGCAAATCTCTCTCCACGTCTTCTTTCTCTGCAAACAGTATTATTAGAACTGAAGATCGTGAGATTTATTGAGAATACAGACTTAGTTAGTGATAACTTTGTACCTATTATCTTTGTTTGTCCAATGGGTAATTATGTTTTTTTCCTGTTCAAGTTTCCAAAATTCCCTTTATAGATGAAAAGTGATGTAACGGCCTTTCATTTGCATCTACTATTCCGTACAAGAGAGCCAAAAAGATGAATAGAAATGTACTGTGCCCCCAGTTTCGACAAAAATATTATAAAAGAGCTGTTAATTCAAGCCTACTGAGAAAAAAAACTATACCAGGCGGGTTAATGCCCCAAATTCCGTACAGTCCCTCAGAAATGACAAAGACGATTAAATCCCTCTAAAATGAACCAGACTTAGATGAAGCAGTATATTTCATTTTAAAGAGTATGAATACAACAGAACTAAAAGAAATATCAGACAACAAGTAAAAATTAATCATTAGGGATAGAGTAACAAATCTGAACGAAGCTATCTATATAAAGTTCTAACTCTAAATAAAAACGTTTTATTTTCATTACAGATTAATCTGTACATTAGTTTCCATAAGTATCAAACATGTTAACGAAACTGTAGTATAATTGTGTTAATATTATTATAGATACACAATTATACAAATACTATATGATGACAAACTGAGTGACGAAGACATAAGATAATTCTTGTTAATGTGTGTGAGTGCAAACGCGTGAGTGTATATATAAAATCTGCTTTTATTTTTATAGATATAGGTGAGTGTGAGAGTTTAGGTATGTACATATGTGCGTGTGTATATATCAACGTCTGTTTGTTTGTCTGTATGAAGATAAGTATGATAGTGAACCGTGTATATATGAGATTTTTACTCTTTTGTTATTAATAGTACAGTGTATATATTATTTTCTGTAACAAAAATGAACAAATTAAAATTTTACAATTAACGCGAGATCGTCTCTAATAAGGGGAGTCTGGAAATCTGTCTGCAGAACGAGAAAATAAATTTAGCGATTTTGAGTGAGGCCTGGTCCAAGCCAAAATGAATTATAAAATTTTCAGACTATATACTCGTAATTAGAAGAACCGGAGGGATGTTAAGGGAGGTACAGCAATATTAATTAAAAATAACATACCCTATAAAGAAATGAACAATTTGTAAAAATAAATAATTTGATGGCTGACGGTGTTAAAATCCTATTTTTAAATAATGAGTTAAGTATAAACTCTATGTATATAATAATCCAAAAAAAATATGACCTATCGTGAATGGAACGCATTCTCGATATATCCCCACCCGTGATTATAATGTACACTGTCAAGCTTTCGGTTCTAGTTACATGGAAACCAAAGGACGCTTCTTGTTAAAAGCTGTCCAAGATAACAATTTAGCCTATTTAAACGACGGTTCCCCCACTTTAATAAATAATGTAAAACACAAAAATAAATCAGCAATAGATCTAACAATTTGAACTTCCCAATTAGCTACTCAGTTTTTATGGACTCTGTTAGATGACACAATGGGTTCAAATCACCCATTATTATAGAAGCATATGGAGAATGTGTAACTACATCTACAGGCAGAATTTTCGGACATGGAACTTGAAAATAGCCAATTGGCTATTATTCCAAAACAGTTTCAGTAGGGAGATCGAGAAGGAGATATTATAGCTTTTTAACAGAATTAAACAACGTAAACGAAATATCAATACCTAAATTAAAACCACTTAAACCTCAAAGAATAAGTGCTGGTGGAATGATGAGTGTAAGGAGAGTATAGAAAATCAAAAAAAGTCAGTTAAAGCCTACAAACAGAACATATGTCATATGATAACTTCATAAAATTTAAAAAAACAAACTGGGGCCACTAAATTAATTATTAAAGAAAATAAGAAAAACCATTGGAAAAAATTTTGCAAAAATCTGAACAAAAATATTTCAGTATCTTTAATATGGAAAAAATCATATCACTAATGAACCCACCAAATAGTTTTATCCCGATAAAAAAAGGAAACTGGTTTACTGATTTTATGAATAAATTCGCACCTCTCTTTGCACAAAATAAGATCGAAATAACTGATACCAAATATGAAAAACATACGTTATTGGAACCATTCACTATAGACGAATTAAGGAGAGCTATTTCAAAGTCACGCTAATACTGCTACACGAATGGACCAAAAATATTATCCGATGGTTTTTCATCTCCCATTAGCTGCTAAACACAAATTATTGCAACTATATAATGAAATGTGATCCAAAGAGGAATATCAACAGCAGTGGAGGAATTACTTAATCAGCACTTTATTGAAAGCAAACAAGAGTCGGGACCATCGTGACTCATACCGGTCAATTTCGTTATCGTCGTGCGTCTTGAAAACGTTCGAAAGAATAATAAACTATAGGTTGGAATGGCGGTCAGTAGAGTAAAAAAGATGATTCCAGGACAAAATATGCGGCGTTTTTCCTATGTGTGCGGCGTTTTTTCCTATGCGGCGTGGCGTAGAGTACTCTTGTCTTTTTATGTGGCGCATGTGGAGCATGTGGAGTAGTATTGTGCGGCGTCTATGCGGCGTGGAGTACGCTTTTCTGTGACGTCACAGCTCACTATTTTTTTTCTAGTTATTTTATTGTAAAAAAACGCCCGGACATGCTTGTTTTTTTTGTTTTTTTTTGCCGGGCGGCGTCACTGCGGTAGAGTGCGCTTGACTTTTCTGTGACGTCACAGCTCTAATTTTCACTATTTTCGGACCTGATTTTTTTTTTCATTTTTTTTTTGTGTGAATGCTTCCTTACTAACCCACATTTTATTTTCATTTTTTTTTGGTTTACGGGTATTTTATACCACGCCAGTGACCTTCATTCTGATGTAATGGTATTTTTACTTAACATTGCATTCACAATCAAATTGAAAAAATTTCATATTAATATAATAAAAATAAAAAAAACTTCTTCACCATTATAAAATAATTTTATTTTTTTTTCTGGTTTACAGGTATTATTATCAAAACAAAAAGATCTATCTAATTATAAAATATTTTTTTTTTTTTATTTTTTTTTTATGGAATAAAAAAAATTTAATTTTATAAGAGAATATAAAATAAAAAAAACTTTTCAATAACATACATTCAATTAATTTTTTGAACAGTGCCTATAGCATATGTGGTAATGCCATCCTCGGCAATTATTCTTTTATCGTCATACAGTGAGAGTGCTATCTTATTTATTTTTACTGAGCTAACTTCATGATGGGAAGAGCGGATCTGATACATTAGTGTTCTGAATTCTTTTTTTATTTTTTAGACAACTTAAATAATCATTAAAGGTTATATATTTATTTACAATCGCAGTCTGCACACCTTTGGCTTTTTTTACGGTCTTATCACTAATTTTTATAGAATACATTTTTGCACTGAGACCTACAAATTCCTCAATAATTTTGCTATTTGCTTCATCTTTGAATTTGCTGACTACTTTTTTGTTAGTTATGGAATAGCAAGGATGATCTACAGGGTATCCTGATGTGTCTAGGTATTCGAGTAATGACAGCATATCCGTGTACAAGTCTTCGGTTTTAATACTGTATATAAAGGCATCTGTATCCATATAAGCTAAACATATTTTATCTGGACCGTATTTTGGTAGCATAACATTGTAATGGTAAGTATACATGGTTACCTTTGACAAATCCAGCACTGACATACCGACATAGATAGGTTTATTGAACATTATTGATTTCTTGGCTAAGTGGACGGCGCATAAATTTTCTGAATAAATGGTTCGGTCAATGAATTCTGGTTTTGCTACAATCTTTTCTATTTTTTTCTTATTGCAGATAAGTTTGATGTTTAGTCTTTTTCTTATATTCTCCACGGTCTTTCCATATACTGCATTATTATATAATTTGTAAAGGTCCTTTTCGAAATCATTTTTGGCCATGGTTCGTAATTTAGTATTATGGTCGATATATGGTTGTAACCAGGGTGATTGTTTGAAACGAAGGATTCTATTGATTTTTGTAATTTTTAATCCGTGTTCTAGAGCTTGCCTCAATGCTGTATGGTGCACCACATAATTGTATCTATCGTTGAGATGGGGTACAAGTTTTATTTGGTTTTTAATTTTAATGTTTTAAGCGAGGAATGGTAAACTGTCGTGCAATGTATGTAATTCTTCAGGGTAAGTTAGGTCTACGTCAAATATCCAGCCGTAATTTTCATTTGCGTCTATTTCGCCTAAATCAAAATCGTCCGGTGAGACCCATGTAAATTCGCCATAAGGGAGCGGTTGATGCATAGCGTGTCCATATAAATTATTACAGTCCTGGTAACTGATATAGACAGATTCCTGTAGTGGATCATAATTCGGCATGTATTTATTATTACTCTTAATGTGACGGAGAGAGACTTGGCAAATACCACCACGAATCCCATGTTCAATCATTAAGATCTGTTCATAGTCAGTCAGTAAGTCTAATTGTATTCGGGTGAACCGCAACATGGCATCCCATGTGAGTCCAGGAAGTGTGAAATAATGTGCTGGGTCCAACTTGTGTGTCTGTATAATTACGTCTCGAAATCATTCAAACACGTCTGCCAATAGTAGTACATCAGTCAGTAAGTAAAGATCACTGTATTCCCCTAAATTTCTTATGTTAAAAGTAGTCCATACAGCTTGTGCATGTTTATAGTCATCATCGCTAATGTCAGTCATTGTTAGTTTATTAAAAAATGCAGTTTTTGGTGGTAGTTGTTGTTCATCTAGTTTATCCCAATCAGTGATGTAATCGTAAGGGAATACTCCCTTACGGCTCAACAGAGGCAATTGTTTACTATTGAAATTTTTCTTCATTTCTACTAGTTCTGGCAAGTTTTTTGATAATTTGTCTAGACTGGCAGGCATAAAGCGGAAGGTATCAAGAAATCGAAGCTTAATGTGTTTATTTATTGCTTTGTTGAAAGAAATATATTTCTCCTCCGAATTAGCTATGACATCTATTTGCTTATCGTCGTACTGCAAGTGTTTTATTATAAAATGGCTATCATAGCCACTAAGGTTATGAAAGAAAACTGGGAGATAATTTGGCGCTTTGTAACGGAGATTGCATTTTTGGTGTGCCGGACCCCTGTATTTACCGGTGATGTGGCAGTGATCTCTACATTTTGTATCGGTCGTTGTGAAAGGTCTATCACACATGTAGCAAATTGTAGAAGCCTGAAAAGTCTGCTGCTCTGACTTAGTCAGTGGTAGAATGGGGTTATTTAGTTGGTACACTGAGCAAATTTCCTGAGCTATATCTTTCAAGTACTGAAGCAGATGATTGACCGCATCTCTTCCACGGTACAAGTACGGCTTGGTAGGGAGATTTGGATTCACTCCTAGAACATGGCCAGATTGTTTTAAATAAGCGGAAAAACTCATCACCTCATGGTGTTGATAACTCACAGTGTAACTGGTTTGTGGATTGGGATTGCAAGTGTTTATTGGTTTTAGCAACGCTTCAAAGTCACAGTAGACAACATAGGGAACCCTCAAAGCTCTTTCCACGTGTTCGAATTCCAAATAAGGTTTCTCAGTCGGCATTTGAACTAAGTAGGTTTATTAAGAGTGCAGAGCCTTAAGTGGTCTCTAAGTTTAGCTTCTTTATTGGTACCGTATTGATCATCAAAATGGCTGAAACATCGTTTACAAATGGTTATCGCATTATGCCTTTTAGTTATTTGGTCTCGGACTAATTTTTCAAAATTTTTTATGTAGACATAGTGATTGTTTATGAGAAGTAAATCGCGGTGGTCAGGTAATTCTTGTTTCACTACTTTCAAAGGATATACATCGTTTTTGCTATTGAGACCGAAAACATTGATTGAAATGTTGTTTATTTTTTCGAATTTTTCAATGTTGGTTATAGGCGTAGGGAAGCTTATAGAGGAGAAATCATATTTATGTTTTAGATTGTTATAAGAAGAAGTTCGTTCTGGATGAATGTTTATAAATTTTGCAAGGATAGCATAACAGAAGCACTGATTATCGTTGTTTTGTACATTGATGCAAGCGTTTTTACTTTTAATTTTCATTGGTAAGGGAATATAGGTGCTACCTCTTAAAGGTATATATTCATTGATTTTCACGCGCATCCCTTCTACCGAATACAGTGACCAGCCGCTTTTCTTCAGCTGGCACTCTTCTAATTCTCGCTCCAACTTTTCAAATCAGTTGTTTATTAATGAGCTGTTATTAATCAGCTGTTTTCTAGAACCGGAATGTTTTTAGTTTTAAACGATGTATTAATTGTTTCGTTCAGCTGATTATTCATGACGCAGTCCACTACAACATTGAATTTGATGGCACCATGTTCTTTAACGTTTTTCAGCAAAATTGAAATTAATTTGTGCCTTATCGAGTCAGAAAAATTTATCAAATCTAAACATTCATCAGCCCTGATAAAATATGATTTTAGTCTGCCAGAAAAACAGGTCTCATATTCGTTTACATTTTCTAAATCGGGTCTCATAGCTAATAATTCTAGAATATTCGGCTCATTTCTTTTACACTTTTTAGTCGGGCGTTCACTGTCAGAACAGGGGCAATTTTCAATCTTATGTCTACAATTGCAACGGGAATTTTGTGAACAATTTTCCTCATGTTTTAATCTAGAATATTGAGTTTGGAATGTACCTCCACATTTCCCACAAATTAAATTAAATATTTGGTCATCGCTTTGCGAAAAATTGTTTAAATATTGCCGGCAATTGCAGACATTAATTTGAATTGAATTTTCACTACTGGAAGAAAGCGGTTTTCCACAGCTTCCACAAAGCTGTAATGCTAGGCTATTAAAAATTTGGCTGTCTATAAAGTAGTCAGAGAAGTTACAGTTTTTATTTTCGTGTTGGATGAGGGTGTCCTCTCGAGTGAATCCTGCTCCACATTTTGCACACAAAAATTTGATAGCATTGTAGTTTGTTTCGCAGTTGCAATTACTTTCATGGCATCTTTCATCGTAATCATGATTAAATTGTGTTCCACAGAACGAGCAAGGATATTTTTTTGTGTCGTTGTCCATATCAAAAATATTATAATACCTTGAAGAATAATAATAAAAATAAGATAATATTATTGATTTCTAAAATTTACATAAAATTAAATGAATATATTGGTATAACTTGTTGTAAACTACAAACCTATATGCATATATAGTCCACAATCAATAAACAGTAAGGTATTTAATTTCTATTTCAATGGTTTTATATAATTTTATCAGCGCTCTATACTCTTCGAAGTAAAGTTTAAGAATGGGAAATACCTTTAAGAATAATAATAAAAATAAGATATTATTGATTTCTAAAATTTACATAAAATTAAATAATATATTAGTATACCTTGTTGTAAACTACAAACCTAAATGCATATATATTCCACAATCAATAAACAGTAAGATATTTCAATAATTTTTATTTCAATGGTTTTATATAATTTTATCAGAGCTCTATACTCTTCGAAGTAAAGTTTAAGAATGGGAAAAAAAAGACAGGATTAATGTGTGTTAATGAAGTGAGCATGTCCGTGCAGGTTAGTGCAGGTCTGTGCAACACCAAAGTCTGTCCACTTACACTACCTATTTCTTTCCAAGAATTTTTTTTAGTACCCCACCCCTATTATTATTACTATTATTTTTTTTTTCTTGCTGGTCTATTTATCTTCTTTCTTTTTTTTTTTATTTTATTTTTTTTAATTACTTAAGGAAGAACAATAAATAAATAAAAAAACTGATTTCTAAATGTAATTTTATAATTAAAAAACTTAATTATTATAATTACAAAACTTGTATTGGTACTACAATTTTAAAAAAAAAAAAATACATACATATATTATAGAAAATTAAGATATACAACTGTTTTTTTTTTTTTTATTGTATTACACTTTTTGAATAACTATTTCTATTAACGATATATTATATGTGCAATTTTTTTTCTTTTCACAAAATTTTCGATAAATTTGTGACAAATATATTTATAGAAAATTAAGTGATACAACTTTTTTTTGGTTTTTTTATTGTATTACACTTTTTGATTAACTATTTCTATTAACAAAGAATATATTATATGTACAATTTTTTTTCTTTTCACAAAATTTTCGATAAATTTGTGACAAATATATTTATAGAAAATTAAGTGATACAACTTTTTTTTTGTTTTTTTTATTGTATTACACTTTTTGATTAACTATTTCTATTAACAAAGAATATATTATATGTACAATTTTTTTTCTTTTCACAAAATTTTCGATAAATTTGTGACAAATATATTTATAGAAAATTAAGTGATACAACTTTTTTTTGTTTTTTTTATTGTATTACACTTTTTGATTAACTATTTCTATTAACAAAGAATATATTATATGTGCAATTTTTTTTCTTTTCACAAAATTTTCGATAAATTTGTGACAAATATATTTATAGAAAATTAAGTGATACAACTTTTTTTTTGTTTTTTTTATTGTATTACACTTTTTGATTAACTATTTCTATTAACAAAGAATATATTATATGTACAATTTTTTTTTCTTTTTACAAAATTTTCAATAAATTTGTGACAAATAACCAGTGCGAGAGAGCATGTATTCGAAAATGGGTACACATAGCCGGTGCTCTGTTATGCAGAAACAGTGAGTGCCTTCGTTCAATGGTCTTAATTCCCCAACTGATGGACAATCGAAATCCTCCAAGTCGATTACATTTTCACAATAATTAGATAAAAATTGTCTTTTTTGCAGTCCTTTTACAAATATTCTGTTGTATTTGGAAAGATTCTTTTGTAGAATAAGAGGTAACTCATTATAGTCCACGTAGCCCTCATTCCATTTAACTTTGTGAAAATTTTTCGTTAACCAAGTGTTGACTCGGAGATTAAATGCTTTAAATTGTAAATTTTCTGGGGGTTTAAACAACCAGTGCCCACTTGAAAGATGTTCTAAATCCAAAATGGATAATTCTTTCACGATATAAGCTCGTGAGTTATCCAAGAAACATTGCATGTCTACAACACACGCACCGGACGCCGTCATGATTGCAACTGATAAATAAAATATTAGAAAAGCTAAAGACTGAAGGGGGGGGGGATTTAACGGACTTGTCTCAACATGCTCAGACATGAAATTAACATGACATGTTACTTTTTACACTGATTTTTTTTTTATTTTAATCTATAAATTATTGATTTCTTTTTTTTTCTTTTTTCTAAATAACAAAAAATTTCAACTTTCTCCATAGTTGTAGAGACATATATGCAAAAAATATTTACTTAAGTTTCATTTTCAATTTTCAAAATATTTAAAAAAAAAAAATTCAATTTTCACATATTTTTATACTTTTAGATAAATTCAAGATCGTATCGACGGTTTTTTATACCTTTGTATATTAAAGATATCTTTCTGGTTGTAACATCGTACTCCTCGATGATCTCTTTGGTAAATATTTCAGTGAATTTATTTGGTAAAAAGACGATAGTTGGTTCATCTTCGTAGGGTGAAGGCCCAATGCTCCTGATGTGTGTTACCATGGCTTGTCCAAATTTAGTACTAATTTTATCAAATTTTATCACTTCATAACTTACTCCTACACGAAGGTCCGCAAGCCTGCCAATCTGTGAGCAGCTTTTGTTAGCTTCATTTAAATAGGCCGCTAAAGACATCTGAAAAACAAGATTATAAAAAATAAGATTTTTATTATTATTAAAAAAATTAATAAAAAGATAACGGTAATATAGTAATGATCACTTACTTTTTTCTTTCTTTTTGATTGTGTGAAATCTTAATTTTTTTACTTATTATATTGCAAGACGATCCGTCTTAGGCGACTGCTACAGTTGAAATGATCATTTTTATCCTTCAGTATCCCCCCTTCTCACTACTGAGCATGCGCACTTTGACCCTCTTGTATAAACAAAATTTTACTAGTAAAATTGCCCAGATCTGCCCAGACCTGCATGGACATGTTTTTACCTGCACCAACATGCACGTTATGTTTAATCCTCTAGTTAGGCGCCACGCAGTATTTAATTCACTCTTACTGTTGACTTGGTGGCGTGTGGAGCTCTGCGAAATTTTTTTACATATTATAACACACTACTGATACAACTGTTTTTAACATCAAGGTATACCTATTTATTTGTTTAATGATGTATACGTTTTTGAAATAAAAACTTTTATTATTTTATTATTATTTTTTTTAAAGGTATTATATTGTATAAAAATGGGAGATGACAAAAAAAAATATCCTTGCTCATTCTGTGGAAAATTATTTATTAGAAATTTCGATGCAAGACGGCACGAAAATAGTTGCAAGTGCCGATTACATCATAATCCTAACAAATTTTTGTGTCCGAGAAAGCTTTCCCAGAATGGACAGCCTCATGCGGCATGAAAATAAAAATTGCGTATTTGCTCAAATTGCATTTGATAAAGAATCTATATTGGTAGATAATAGTTTAACATCACAGCTGTGTGAAAAGTGTGGAAAAATACTTGCTAGTAATAATAATTCTTCTCTGATTAATGTCTGCAATTGCATAGATTATCTGTTGCAAAACGATGATATTATTTTTCAATTAATTTGTAGAAAATGTGGTGACACATTTCCAAACGAAATCCTTAGAGCAGAACATGAAAAAATTTGCCCGCAACACCCATGTTACACAAGTGAACGTAATTTTAATTTTTTTGGAAATTGTAGATGTCATATGAAAAAAGTCCAGTTTATTTAATTTTGTTTCTAATTATATTTTTTCTAAGCATTTTGTTATTAAAATTTGCTGAAATAAAAATGATGTTTCAAATTTTGCAGTAATTCATTCTAGATACTTATATATATGTAGTAGATAAATGATTTTTTGTTATTGATATCCTCATTATCTTATTTGAAATAAATATTTATTATGTAAAATAGTGTACTTCATTATTTCACTTTTAACGTAGCAATTGTTTTTTTTCTTTTTCTACGTTTCTGAACTATAAAATGGGGGGGGGGGAGATGAATATTACAAATATTATAGTAAATTTCTACCCCAGTCTTCAAGATGCGTTTAAAGAAATAGGATGTATCTTTAAATGTAGGCAAGATATTATTAGATAATACCGACTTCTCCAAGTTTTCAATACATGGCCCCCTTTTACCAAACAGTATTAGATGTTTGATTTGTGGTCCTTCAAATTGTGGAAAAACAAATTTAATGCTTAATTTAATTTTCAGCCCGCACGGTTTAAAATTTCAAAATATTTATATATTTAGCAAATCTCTTTGTCAACCGAAGTACCTACAACTTAGACATATTTTTTCGGTACTGGATGAAATTGGATTGTTTCTATTCAGAGATAATGAAGAAATTCCTGCTCCAAGTGAATCCCGTCCCAATTCAATTATAATTTTTGCTGATGTGGCTTGTGATAAACAGGACCGAGGAAGGTCATATTTTTGTATGGGGAGGCATAGTAATGTTGATTCGTTCTATTTGTGCCAAAGTTATGCGCGGGTCCCCAAACATTTAATAAGAGACAATGTTATTTTGCTTGTAATTTTCAAACAGGATTTACTAAATATAAAAAGGATATACGAAGACCATGTAAATTCCGATATGTCTTTTAAAGATTTTATAGAAATTTGTCGAAAATGTTGGGAAGAAGATAAATACGGTTTTCTTGTTATAACAAAGATTCTCCGTTGAATAATGGTCGTTATCGTATAGGTTTCGATGTTTACATAACAATATAACTCCCTTTCTCTCTCAAAAACAAAACAAAAAAAAAAGTCATCAGTTATATTTTAACTATGGAGGAAGCAACATCTTCGTCTGATATTGCTCGGGAAATTGCTGAGATCAGACAAAATATTAGACAGAAATACAATGCGCTTAAACGATTCAAGGAAGAGTCAGAGGAATTCTATAAAGTTAAATATAAGCCATAGTGAATGCTTTAAAAGAACACAACGAGGTTTTACCAACACGACCATTGAAAAGAAAAGCAGAAACTCCTCCACCTCAGAGACCAAAACGTTTATTTTTAAAATCGATGAGCATCACACCTTTGTCAAGTAGAAATGTATTAGATGTTTTTACCCAAAATCTTCCTAGGGGAATGAAAAGTTCTCAATATAAATGTGAATATCCAACACCTTCTCCTCCACCTCTTCCTGTAGAACCACCGGGTATAAGCTTATCTGAACCAACCGTATTTGAACACAGTCCGGCACATGATGAATGTGAATTTCCCTCACCCCCTCCTTGTTTAGAATTACCTGGTACGAGTTTTTCTGAACCAACTATTTTCGAACATACATCTGCGAAACCAATATTAGAACAATTAAGCGAAGAAGCTAAAACACCAGAAGGAGGAAAAATAGTCGACCAATTCGTGAAGAAAATTGGAAAAACACCTTCCAAATACGTCATGAAATTTTTAAAAAATGATACCATAGGTTTGGATGAAACTTACGGAATTCGTTATGATGGAGATAAATTCATTATGGGTGATTCCATAGTCACAATAGAGAATAATGAATTGGATATCGGGGAAAATAGTTATATCGCGACTCCTAGTCTTATGGAGTTACTATTCATGAAAAATCCTAATCTGACCCTCGTGAGTGATGAAGAAAAGGCAAATTATAAAGAAATATTAGATCATACCAATGCTCATAGAAAGCGCTACAGTAGTAGTGGTGATTACAATATTGTAAGGGCGCATCCTAAATGGCCTGTTATATCGGCACTTTTCAAATCTAAAAAGAAGAAAAATTTATCAATTAAAAAAGGTACTGGATTGTTAAATCTTAATGACCTCATTGAACGATTAAAAATTTTGTTAGCATCAAAACACTTAAATGCTAAAGATGAGATACTAACCCTTTTAAGGTGCTTGTAATTCCAGGACTTTTGACTCTGTCAACCTCAGTCTCACAGATTTCATACCGAATTTCATCAAATAGAAAAGCAAAGGCGTTCTGAGTTAATTTCGCGTTCACCGGTACACCCGTTCCATCTTCTTTTAGAAATTTACCCTCTAAATACAGAAAACTGTCACATGGTAAGGCGTAAATATCTTGGTGTTGTACGGTGATTCTAATTTCGTCCTCGGGTTGTAATTTTGTTGAAGCATATGGGTGATGAGAGTGAACTTAGACTCCTTCAACAGATTCATCAAATCTCGGCCTTGAAAAGACAAGCGTACTCTACCGCAGTGACGCCGCCCGGTAAAAAAAAAGCATGTCTGGGCAGGCAATAAAATAACTAGAAAAAAAAATAGTGAGCTGTGACGTCACAGAAAAGCGTACTCCACGCCGCATAGGAAAAACGCCGCACAATACTACGCCACATGCTCCACCTGCGCCACATAAAAAGACAAGAGTACTCTACGCCACGCCGCATAGGAAAAAACGCCGCACACATAGGAAAAACGCCGCAGATTTTGTCCTGGAATCATCTTTTTTACTCTACTTTTAAATAAATTCTTTCTTTTGAATAATTTATAGAACCCAAGAATTTTGGGGTTACACTGTGTGTGACAAAATTACGAAAAAAGGAAGAAAATGTAGCCAATGTTAGTTTCAGAATGCTGCAGGATGTTTGCAGATTCTAATGCAGGTACTGTGTGGGCTGAATTTACGTCCAGCTTGGCTGTCCTGCGTACAGGCTTTGAATGGCTATCTTTAGTTCTCTGCTCCCAGCAAACTACGAGTGTCGTTTGATTTTTAGTTCAATTTTCCTCCTCAATATAGCAGCATCAGTCACTTGTAGTTGTAGTTCTAAAAATCGTCACTAGATAGAAGCACCTCCTAGCCGAGTGCAATATTTCTAAATACGGGTTAAACAAATTTACCTAGACACTGAACTTTGCTGAAAATATTTAATTTTAAGAAAATGCTATTAAAAAAACGGAAAAATTGTAACTTTGAAGAAAATTAATCAAATTTCTCCGATTTGTGAGGATTACAAATTCTCACAAATATTCCTGGGGACTGTCCAACAGAAAAATTATATCGACTACTTTTGGAGAAGAAGTGCTAATAATACAAGTATGGGGAACTAGTGAATACTATCACTACTTTGACGGCAAAGGGTATCAGGGAATTTTGAGAATTCTAACGCTTGTATCACTAATTCCTGGAACCCCAAATACAAAGGCAGTGAAGCTTTCTAAAATAAAGGAAAATATTTGGAAATAGTAGAATATACAAAACTTTTAATGAAACGGTCAATTTTTTTTTTTTCCATAAAACTGGAATTCAGGCAAAATATTTGCTTTGTTCATTAACTGGACGTCGTTATTTTTTTTTTTTATTTGCTCTTGGTCGTCAATGGCCGCTTTGGGCAGTACGGCCAGAACTCGGTAGTGGTAGCGGAGCATACCTACTGTGAGGCTTAACTGAACTGTAGGATCAGATTTTTGGGAAGGAGAATCATGAACCATCTTTGTTTATATGAGAGCTAGTAACCTAAGATCTTCATAAAGCTGAGGGGTTCTATAATGGTATACAGGGAATTACTGAAAATTCCATTGAGGTTGCTCAATGACTGTCATTACTATCTAATCATAAATAAACATAGCTTAATGTTTATAGGATAATCATTCAATTAAAGAATTGGTATATTAGATTAGATTCGAACGAGGAGGGCGAGCCTCATTCCACTGCGACTTACGAAAAGAGGTCCATTGTGGATCCCTTAAAATTATAGCATATTCCTCAGCTTCGCTCTCTCAGGTCTAGCAGACCTAGCAAAGCTGAGAGCGGCCCCGTCATGAAGCTCATGGCTTCGGGATCGCTTGTCCCTAGTTGAAGAAACCTTGTCCTCGCCGGCCGGCACACTCACAAAGGATGTGTTCCAGGGTTTCCGGTATATTGGTACATAGGAATTGGTATATAAGAATGGCAATAAGTTGGCAACTCTGTTTCCAGATAACTGTTTGACAATTATTTCAGTATAATAACCTCTATTCAATGATAACAGATCCTTTAAAAATCTGAACTTTGGAAGAACAACCATCACTGAAATGATTTCTGATTTCTCAAGCGTAATTTACTCCCAAATGCAGAATACTGCCAGTATAAATTGTATGAAACGTGCAAACTTCTCTACACGTTCGTTGATCATTAAATAATTAAACTGATTTCAAATGAATCTATGATCGATCTATAATTGATTTTGAAATATGATCAGATTAATAATATCATAACTACAATGGTAATAGTGAAGTCATAATTTATCAATTATAGGCTATGCAAATGCCCTTAAGTAATTTTTCCATGCAAATTTCTTATTAATTAGAAATTAATGAATTTATTACGGAAAACTAATTAAAAAACACATTTGTAAAAACACTTGCCATTTGTACAAAGATCGATGCTTGCTTTCAATGAAGATAATTCAGTTGTTCAAACACTTTTCGGGATTTCCTTCCTGTTTCTTTTTCTCCTTGGACTGACGTCACATGTAATTTATATTCTCTTTAATTTATGCATAAATCATGATATACCCCTTAGTGATCACTTATTTGTAGATGCAATTTTTTTTAAAAATCAGGGTTTGTCGCAGATTTAGCAAACATGTAACCATTTCTACTACTTTAGAAATGGTAAATTTTGATTGGCCGAGAAAGAAATTTTTTCTTATGCTACAAAAATAATTACATCTTACCCCGTTTACATTATTTCTTCTGCGACATCTAAATCTATTTTCTATACGATTGAAGGTGCACGGTTGCCCATATGTACATTATTTTTCATTTAAAAGGCAACCAACCATTTGTTTGCAATAACTCAATGATTTTAATTTCATCTTGTAGCCATGCGTACAACATCACTTACACTTCTTGCAAGCTTTCACAGATCATATTTATTTGAACATAACCATTTGCGAGATTGTGAAGTGAGCTACTAGTATGTTATGTTTATCAAAAACTGTTACAAATGATTATGGGTAGCCAATTTAAATCAAAGTGTAAGATGCACTTCATATATGAAAATATTAAAGAAGACGTAAGAAAAGTAATAAGGCCTATGATAAATAGAAATACAGTGCTTGACATAATTTGCACAAATCCTTCCAAATATATGACCGTACTATTAAAAACCAGCGCAACACATATGTATGAAGTAATTCTTTATTATCTGTACAGTAGAACTCACAAGATTCCTTTGAGGCCTTTCGGTACTGTATACTACAGTCTAAATACTTGAGAGAAATGATAATCCCCAAGCATTCCTTAATTAGGCCATCTTTGCCCTAGTATCGAAAAATTACGTGACTTTTATGATATCATCTACATTCCAAGTAATTTTGACGCGTTGCCAACTTACTAGTTTCAATTTATTAACATCGACAATTAATGAAATTATCAGTCAGCTACAATTAACAACATTATTGTCATTTTAATTGGGAAAACTTTCTTTTAGATAGATTAATTATTTAAATAAAAGCAATCGATGAAAGAAGAAAATGAATGTTAATAAATCGATAATACAAATTATTTGTGTATGGTATGTTTAGTTTTTGTGTGTGTATGCAAACTGCCTTGTATGGTCTCCAATTAATCCTGTTGCCACCTTGTTCGCAGAAAATGGCTTACCCATTTCTTCAGCAATATCTTGATATCCGTACGGATATTCCAACATACCAACATGATCAACACCACTGACACACCCTCAACTCGTACACAATTCACGTAGGACCTGCAGTTCGTACCTGATGTATGTACATAATTGGATTTTGCGTACCAAGATAGAGGAAATTCTACAGGAAGTTTAAGAAAGTTGTGTTCGTGATGTGGTCCGCCCAACAGCTAGGAAATTAATAGAGATTTTTGTGCCGAAATACAATGTTTTTTACTTTCTCTTACTAAGAGGAAGTATTGCGATCGTATCCCACTCCCACTCAAATTACAAGAAGGAACCTCTGCAGAACAAGTTGAAAATTTTCTTAAAAAACACTTTCCTAGAACTAGCGTATCAGTTAGGAAACTGCAGTCGAAGGGAAGCAACTGTAGTTTTAGGCCAGGTGTAGATTTCAACATGAAAGATAGTTTGATGGAAAGTAACGTATGGCCTCAAAACGTCACCATTAGACGTTTTTTATTCCCCAGACGAGTGGGAGTATTCCCACAAGAAAAATAGCGGAATACCATAAAATGTTCAAGGATTAGGCAACAAGACTACATTGATGGAGAGTGTATTCATTGAAAAAAGTTTTGATGAGTTTGGGTTTCGGAGCACTGGTTAACAAAAGAAAGAATTAATACATGGTTCCCAGAGGCTATGAATTGGCGACTTACTTCTGTAGGTCTAAGGCTCAGCATGGAGGAGTTGCCATATTCGTTAAATCCGGATATACATATAAGGTTTCTACAGACATTAACCAACTCTCTTTGAATGTGCTTGCGAAATTTCTGCAATTGAACTAAACAGTGTTATAGTAGTCTCAGTTTACCGTCCACCATCTTCTGATTTGAATCTTTTTTTTAATATTATATCAAATTTATTAAATAATTTTGTAAATTTTAGTAAAAAAACTGTGAAACTGTGTGGTGATTTTAATATAAATATTTTAAGCAATAGTAGGATAAGTTTAGAGTTTGGATATCTATGTAATTGTTATGGCTTTAAGTATAAATAGTCCAACTAGAATAGATTCTTGCCTAGATAATGTTATTATTAATTTAGATGTAAATAATTACCATGTAGATATAGAAAACTATCATATTGGTGATCATTTAGGCCAATCCATAGATATAAGTTCAGATATTAGTAACAAAGGTGACTGTGATATTAAAAGAATTATGAATAAACCATTTAAGAAAGAACAACTAGATATTCTTAACTAAATGTTACATGCAATTGATTGGGATACTTTACTAAATTTTGATAATGTTAATGTAAATTTTAACGTTTTTATTAATACCCTTATATATTTTTATAATATCTGTAATCCACAAATGTGTATAAGATTCAGAAAAAATAGTATATACTGGTACAACTCAGAGTTACGAGAAAAGAAACGGAACTTAGAATTAATTTATGACTTAGCTAAAAGTGGCAAAGACGATTTAATTCAGAAGTGTAAAATATTACAAAAAGCAACTAAAGATGGCAAAGCTATCAGCTAATAATAATCTTGTTATTAGATCTGATAATAAAAACAAAGCTATATGGTCCATAATAAATGGCAACCATGAGAACAAAAAAGAATTTCATACTGACCTTAGTGCAGAACAATTGGACACTTATTTCATTGAAATGCCTGAAATAAGTAAGAATACCCTGCCACAGACATCTCATCTGGTACAGCAACAACAGGTACTCTCACAATTTGTTTTCAGAACTATTGACGAGAAATGTATACTTGAAGTAGTAAGGAAAATGAAATGTAAAAAGAGTGTTGAATATGATTTTATCATATGAGTGTTGGTTTGTCAAATGATTTTATTAAAAAAAGTATACTGTTTAGTTCTTTATAATTGTGTTATCTATCAACTCATATTCATACATATTACATTTGTAAAAGGAAGGAGCAATGTATGCGACCCGCTTTACGCGTGCTTAATTTCTAAAAGACGCCAATAGATAGTGCGAATATGCACCTTTCGTACTGGTCAATTACCCCTCCTCCTTAAATATCGCACTTAAAATTTAAACCCAGTTCATCTCTAACGGTAGGAAGCGTCAGTACACGGCAAATTTACATACGCCATGAGTTACATTAGTGAAAAGTTGTAGTTTGGTAAAAATTTATATTCGCCCGCAATTTCTCATCACCTTGCCGTGATTAATACTGTTGTTAATTTCTCTTTGAGAGGTATCGCCCGCTACCTACATCTTCGCCCGCTAAGAAGACAGGTTGTGAACAAGGTAAATCCCAAATTCCCTCCTGTATACCTTTCGCCTATTTCTCTTCTCCTTCACCTAAGTCACATCCTGACCGACTGCAAGCAAGAGGACAAAAAGGTAAGCTAATTATACCACTTACACACATATATATATATATTCTAACATTTTTTGGTCCTCCGGGCCAATATTTTTTGCAACATTTTTGGTCCTCCGGGCCGGATATATATATTTTTTGCAACATTTTTTGGTCCTCCGAGCCATATATATATATATATTTTTTGAACCTACGGGACAAATATTATTTTCTTCAACGCTTTGGTTAAGTGCGTATAATTACAAGAGTAACACCAATATATTCTGTAAGTAATACAGTTTCAGTGTAATACAGCTTTGAATGGTTCGTATTTATTGGTAATTGCTAATTTTCAGATTCTGCATAATTAAATAATTGAAAAAAGAATAATTAATATTACGGAAAAATTGAACTTGGCTAGTGGAGGTGCATATGATCACGTGATTGGCAGCATATATTTGTGCAACAGGTCAGAGTCCAGCAACAGAAAGGTACGTTTTATCTGTCTGTAACTTTTAAAGCGTGGTTAATCATTGCTCTTTCTAATAAACAACTGGTATAAGTAACTATTCTTTCTAATTTTTAATCTCGCACTACTGGGCGAATGACCTTGAAATAAATCTACTTGACTTTCATAGCCGTATTTAATTTTTAAATAGAACTCTATTAAATTTCTATTGAATTTTTTCTAATTAATTCCTTTAAAAAAAAAAAAAATTATCCTTTATAATTAAGTCCCTACTTAATAAATTAATAAATTATTTAATTTCGAATTTGGTTACAATAGTCGCTGCAATGGCTGACAAAATCGAGAAGCGAATTAAAGTGTTAGAAGCGGAACAAAATACTTTATTTCAACGCGTACAACGCCTATACAATGATGGTAAAAATATTGACAACCCGCAAAATCAGGCAAATTTCAATATCAGGATTAAAACGTTGGAAAAAACAATAGGGGAATTAAATTCAGTAGCTAAGGAAATAGGGACGCTCAAACAGGAAATCAACCCATCTGAAAAAGTAAATTTACAAATTTGGAAATTAGGACGACGCACTCCTAGCAAAATTAATGAGAGTGTGGGATGAGTTCAAAGACCAAATACCTTTGCTTGGTAAAATTCATATTCCCCGCCATTTGTCAATTTACTCTTCCTCTCAAATAGACCTGATCGGTTTCGCAGACGCTTCAGAGAAAGGATACGGGGCAGTAACCTACATTAGAACCTGCTTTG
>JAAEAF010000107.1:0-12602 GCA_011037195.1 Triatoma infestans | reverse complement strand
AATCATGTGTACCCTACCCTATGGGTTTCTAAATCTCGGGTGGCGCCGCTGAAGGTTCTCACCATCCCTCGGCTGGAGTTATGCGCGGCTGTGTTGTTAAGTCGGTTGTTTACTTCTTTACGCAGCTCAGAGTTCATGCGTTCCTCTTCTCGACCACCCCTCTTTTCAGACTCGCTGGATGTCCTACATTGGATAAACACCCCACCTCATCTACTCAATACCTTCGTGGCGAACCGAGTCGCCCTCATACATGAGCTAGTTCCCCAGGCTCAATGGGCACATGTCCCAACAGCCCAGAACCCCTCTGACTTGTCCACCCGTGCGATAAGCCCTCACAACTTTATGAAAGCCGACAATCAGCGGCTATGGCGGCATGGTCCTGAGTTCCTGACTTCCCCGCTACACGAGTGGCCTCCTCCCTTTGTGGGCTCCTCATCAAATTGCGAGCCAGCCGAGGTTTCTTCCTCACAATGTATGGTGACTGCTTCATCCCCATCGAACGATCTTCTCTGCCACATCCAACGCTTCGCTTCGTGGGTCAAGCTCAGGCGCATCTTCGCCTGGCTAAACCGTTTCCAAGTCAACTCTCGGAGAACCCCGTCGGAACGTGGTTCCACTCTCGTCCCGTTGTCTCCTTCGGAGGTCGAACATGCCGAACTTGCGATCATTCGCCTCACGCAGGCTCATTATTTTGTCGAGCTAATTCGTAACCTTCGTGCGGGCGTGGTTGTTCGCTCCTCACTCGCCAGCTTGTCTCCATTTTTAGATCGAGACGGGCTTGTCAGGGTGGGCGGCCGACTCACCAACTCCTCGCTCCAGTTCCATTCCAAACACCCCTTACTATTGCCTAAACAGGCGCATATGTCGTCCTTGCTCTGCTCGCATTATCATCTGGCTCTTCTGCACTCCGGCCCCAATACCGTGCTGCCTTCCATCCGCTCACGGTATTGGATACTCTCGCTGCGCTCTCTGCTACGCCAGACAATTCATCGCTGCCTCACGTGTAGCCGTTTCAGGGCTCGAAGTTACCAACCACTGATGGCCCCTTTGCCCGAGCATCGGGTGTCGCCCGCGCGCCCTTTCGCTCATGTCGGAGTCGACTTTGCTGGGCCTTTCCCAACTCGCAGCTCCACCCTTCGCTCGTATGCAATCGCCAAGGGCTATTTATGTCTATTTGTTTGTTCCGCCACCAAAGCGTTAAACCTGGAGTTTGCCTCGGAGCTTTCAACTAAATGTTTTCTGGCAGCGTTAGATCGATTTGTGGCGCGTCGGGGCTTGCCCATTTGCATCTACTCAGACTGCGGCCGCAACTTTGTAGGCGCCGCCAAACAACTGAAAACCGTGCAGGAATTCCTCGCCGCGGCTTCCTGTGCGATAGATGAGCACCTCTCGACGCGTTCGATCACCTGGCGTTTCAACCCCCCCTACGCACCCCATTTCGGAGGCCTTTGGGAGGCTGGGGTGAAATCCGTGAAAAGGTTGCTGGTACGTGTAATAGGTGATCGCCCTTGCACGGCAGAGGAATACTTTACTCTGTTCGCCCGCATCGAGGCTGTTTTAAATAGCCGTCCGCTCGTCCCGGTAGCCACTGACCCCAACGAGTCTGCGGGTTATCTAACCCCTGGACACTTCCTGATCGGAGCACCTCTCTTAGCTCTCCCTGAGACTCCTCTCCCAGATACCTCGTCCCTTCGCAATCGGTGGCAGGTGCTCCAGCGCGTTCTGCAGACCTTCTGGAGGCGCTGGTCCCGCGAATACCTCAACACGTCCATCCAGCGTGCGAAATGGAACCGCCCCAGTGCTCTCGCCGCGGTAGACGATATAGTAATGATCAAATCCAGCAACTGCGCTCCACTGTCCTGGCCGGTAGGCCGAATACTTTCTCTGCATCCTGGCCCCGATCAGGTGCCCCGAGTGGCTTCCGTGCGCACCTCCGACGGGGTGGTCACTCGCCCCGTACGCAACCTCATTCCTCTCCCCGTTGAGGAGTGAGCCTCTCTCTCTCCTCAACTTCCTTCTCCCTATCCTCCTTCCTCTCCTTTCCCCCATCCGCGATTTGTCTCTGCTCTTCCTCTTGTTTTGTAAAATCTCGCGATTTTAGGTGGGCGGTATGTTCGACACCGTCCGCCTACAATCGGCTGTCTCCGTGGTCACTTGCCCCTACTTAGCTAATTAAGCTACAATTAATTTCTAAGTAGTACGCCCTCTCGACTTCATGCGAATTGAAGGTTTCGTATTTCTCGTATGTTTTTTCTCTAACTTCAAAGTGTATTTTAAGAGTACTTATTCTCGATTTGACTCGAAGTGAAGGTTTTATATTTTTCGTACTTTTCTCTAAAGACAAGTTTAATTCTCGTTCGGCCCTTTGCATAAGGGATTACGTGTGCAGTGCTATTCTCTGCAGCTGCACCCTCATTAATTGGTACCCGCTGAGTTATCACGTCACCAGAGAGATACATCATCGTCTTGGCCGTCTCTTCTGTTCTTACAGGAATTCCAAGTACGGGAAGGGGCCGAATTAATTCGCACCGCCGTACAGGAACGCCATCTCTCTCCGCTGAGCCACTGAAGACTGCCAAGAAAGGTAAGCCTTTGATGTTACATCTCTGGTCTTTATACATTAAACCACCCTTAGGAAATTTATAACAAAATCTAATTTTATACAGTCCACTCCCCCGCCCTATCGCGAACAGTAGGTATGGGGCTGCCGTCTATTTTGAGACGGGAGATCATTTGGTAGCGCCTCTTGGTGAGTGGGCCACCATTTTCCAGGCTGAGGTTTATGCAATTCTTTGCTGTATTTTGGATGAGAGGGTGCGTAACACTAATTAAAAGGTGTTTGTATCTGCTCCAGGCTGCGTTGAAGGCGCTTAATTCATGTGTCTTCACTTCCAGATTGGTGTTGGAATGTTCTAGAAGACTGGAAGATCTTTCTTCATTAAAGGATGTGCTTCTGGTCTGGTTCCAGGTCATATGGGAATCTTTGGGAATGAGGAGGTGGATAGGTTTGCCAAATTAGGTGCCTCTCTCCCTTTCATTGGTCCAGAGCCTGCTGTTGGTGTGTCTTCTGGCACATGTTTGTCGGGCTTTCAGACGTGGATGACCTCACAGCACTCATCCTTATGGATGAGTGCAGTGGGTTGTCGGCAGTCTAAAATGCTCTTTGGGGGCCCGGACGGAGCTTTGAGTAGCGGGGTCCGATGTCTTTCACGGACCTCCCTCAGACATCTGGTTGGATTCCTCTCTGGGCATTGTGGTTTAAGGAGACATCTCTATATAATGGGACTCGTGCCTGACCCCTTTTGTAGAGTTTGTGAGACTGAGGAGGAAACACCCATGCATCTGATGACGAATTGTTTGGGTTGTGAGGAGATTAGGTTTAGGACCTTCGGCCGGAATAGGATATCGATAGAGGATCTTAAGCTGTGTCCTTTTAAGGTTTTGGTCCGATTTGTTCGGTCTGAGGTGAAACTTAGATGGTTAAAACCTGGGCCTGGATTTTCATTCTAGTCCCAGTGGTTGTTATTCTTTAGGGGTAGCTATATGGGCCCTGGGAGGCTTTGGATTGCGTAGGGTTTGCCCTCCCCTGCTGCGAATAATAATAATAATCCGTATGTGTTAACAAGGATATCTCAAAAATGAAGAGTCGCAAGAAGCTCAAATCTGATATTACATTTGGATAATATCCCACGCATTAGACATGAAGATTTCTAGCAAAATCCATCAAACGGAAATGCCACTTTACCGTATCGTTTTTTCTTCCAGTTTTTCGTGTTTTTTTTCGAAAATGGCTTCAAAGATTTTCTTTAATCACAGGGGCAGTGGCAGTAGCGACATGGTTTCCTCTATCTAAAGTACCACTTCGGTATATTATATGGTTTTACCACCTACATAATATTAATTAACACTGTTAGACGTACTGATAGAATTCCAAATTTGAACAAAATCGGTGGACGGGAAGTGTGATTTTACAAAATAGATTTTAAGTTTTCTTGAAAACGGATACAAAGAATTTCTTTTTAACAAATGCTTATTGCATAGATTGTAATATATAACTTTTATTTCAGACATTTTTCTAAATAAAAAGATGTTTTTTGGGGGGTCCATCTGAGTTACTTTTAAATTTAAACTAACGTTACATTGTCTTCAGATAGAAGGCGCCCTTAGTGTGCGTTCAGGTATATATGTATAATCCCAAACACCTTTTTTTATGGGCCAGCTAATCTAAACGTTTCTAAATCCTGTGTTTCATACCAGATTTTTTTCTCCCATTCATTTTCCAAGAAATTATGCTGTGATGTATGTTTTGGATTGTGATGTATGCAAAAAGACACAAAGATACTAAATTGTTCACTGTTAATAGTTATGTACTACTTTTCAGGCTTATTTTTTCAGGCGGGCTTAACGTCCAACTACCAAATTAGGTGTCATGGACGGGGGCAGAAGAACTTACTTTTACCATTAACATTTTTCATACAATATAAAATTTAGCAGTTATACGCGGGACTCGAACTAGGGATCTCCCACTTACAAGTCACAATCACTACACCCACACCGGCCCCACATGTACTACTTATTATTATTCATTATTATTATTTCTTTGTGACTTGAAAAAGGACAATATATTTATTGAAACGTTAAGTAAAAATTATAATATAATTATTTTCCAGAACCGAAGAATCTCGATATTCCCTTCTACCATATTAAGAATGGTCAAGAAGAGTTTTCCATATATTACAAACAATTTTGTGTGTGTACGTTTTAAACACATAGGTAAAAAACATTTAAAATATAAAAAAAGGGAAGTGTATTAGCTCAATGGTTTGTTTGGGACACCAAAATTTGGGGGCGCTATTTTGGCTGTGTGTGAGACAAAAAATATTGATGTATTAAATACTCACATATCGATTTTTTCGTTCGCTAAAAATTTACAGCGCTTAGCGTATTTATATTGTTCATATCTGTAATAGCTAAAAATATTTACATTATTATTGAAAAATTAACGCAGAATTTGTAAAGGACGTTGCTTGAACTTGTTTGAACATGCATATAATTCTTTGAACAGAATAGCATTAGCACGTAAGCAGAGCGCTGCTTGACCTTGTGCTTAAACATACATAGACTTGCTTAAAAAAAATATATATATTTTTAAGGGGCGGCAATTTGTCTTTTTGTCCGGAGCGACGTAAACTCTAGAGCGGGCGCTGCCTGGAGTAGAGTCCAACGGTGCTGCCCTTAGATTTTCTCTTCCAAGGAGCTTCTTCAGTTGGCTGTCAGGTGATGGACAGTGTTGTCTGTAACGAGAGAATATTGTCCAAAGACCGGCAAAGCACTGAGAAAGCTCCGTGCCTAGTGACTGACTATAGATATGTTGTAGTGGTAGAAGAAAAATGGAAAAATAGAAATAATTTTGGAAAATATTTTTGTGATTTTAACTTGGGACTATTAATCTGAGGTCAACGATATCCCTAGACAAAGGACCTAGGTACAAGACCGTTAAAAAGACCTTCCTAAAATACCCCCTCTTCTGAACAGAGTAGCAGCATTATTTCATGAGTCCGGCGTCTTAACGGTCAGTGTGTACCAAAAAGTGTTCAACATTTGTGATTTAAATCAATCTAGCTACAAGAACCATTTCTTGAGTTTCTATATATTTATTAGTTATTTCATCATAACAATTAAGTTGTAACTGTTATTCCACATTATTCAATAATTCAAATATAGTCAAAATATCTATTGTAAGCAGTGACTGACTTCTTCATTATATCTTAAACATCTCTCTCTTTAAAACATACACATACTTAAACCCTTTCAAACCCGCTCGCGCTACACAAATACAACACATCTACAAAACACATTACAATGTTGACGTGCCTTAAACTAAAAAAAAAAAAAAAAAAAATTAAAATATAAAAAAGTTGCGACAAAGCAGAAGAAGTCAAAACAACGTGGGTGTGAAATAATGTTAAAAAAGAAATCTATAACCAAAAATACCGTAAGAAAAAGTAATATCCTCGTAAAATATCTTCTCCAAGAATGGTAGAAAAGAATACTCACTCCGTTAAGAAAAGCAATAATTTAAAGTTGATGGAGTAAACACTTGAAAAAATGATATATAACTGTATTTACAAACTATAAACCTTAACTAGCATAAAAAAGAAGAAGTTATATTCTTGGAAAACAACATTCTGTTAATGCAAAACAATATTATTGTTTACTTCAGAAAAAAACAAAAACATATCGCTTATTTTAGATAAAAAAACATCGCCACTATTACAAACTTTAATCATTGTTTCAAACATATATATAAATGAATTAATTGTAAAATCAATTCAATTTCAAACCGTTTGTATTTTCTCACTTTGCTGTAGGTGAAAGTAAATTTGCGATCGTATTAACTTGTCGAAATTTGAATTTTCTATGGAGATATACATTTTGAGGTCCCCTGCGTATAGAAAAAATGTTATTAACGAATATTCTGTGTGTGTGTGTGTGTGAAGAAAGTTTCTCATAAACGAAAAATTGCAAAAAGCTCAAACTTCGTAATCCTTTTAAGTATTTTAAAAAATATATCAATTTTAATGGAAATCTAAACGTTGGCTGGCAAAAATGGTCAAAACCAGGTACAAGACACCATTAGTGAGAGACAATACACACTATTCTAAAAGAAAACTCCCCCCCCCTCCAGAATGACATTGTCAGACTGTCGTCTTTTAAAGAATTATTCGAAAACATCAGTAGTGTTCTAAGTTTAAATATTTGTGTTTAAAAAAAAATCAATCTATTTATTAACAAGAATTATACAGAGGCTGACGTGCCTCCTCATTACGGGCGCTTTTAAAAGTGCTCCGACATCTGCGCTGGAGGTGCTGCTGGGCTTGGCACCGCTGCACTTGTTAGTGCAAGCGGAAGCGAGGGCCAGTGCACATAGATTGCGCAAAAATGGTCTTTGGAGGCAGTGCGGCTCCTTAGCCAAACATCTGGACATATTGCTAAAGGTCAACCCAGGCCCTGTAACAGACATGGCCCAGGATAGCATTTGTCCAACATACAACTTCGAGGCTCCAATTCGGGTGTTCCTAGGTTCTTGGGCGGAATGGTCCAAGGGGTGGGAAAAACGCTACCGGACAGGGCCTCTATGGTTTACAGATGGCTCTAGGATGGAGTGCGGGACTGGAGCGGGAGTATACGGAATGAGTCCAGAGGTACTCATTGAGAGGCCGTTTGGCAGGTATTCCACTATATTCCAGGCTGAAGTGTTTGCTATTAAGGTCTGTGCCGAGGAGAATCTGCGTAGAGCCCCAAGGGGCAAGGTCATACGCATTTGCTCGGACAGTCAGGCTGCACTGAAAGCCTTAGAAGCTCACAGAACTACCTCATCCCTGGTGAAGGAATGTCGAGAGGCATTGTCGAGACTCTCCAGGCACAATAAGGTACAGCTGTTGTGGGTGCCTGGACATGCGGGGTTGAGGGTAATGAGACAGCTGATCAACTGGCCAGGAACGGGGCTAACACTCCGTTCATTGGTCCAGAGCCGGTCCTGGGAATAACTGGCGGAGCAATTCGTGCAGCGATTAGAGAGTGGGGTCACAGTAACATGAAGAGCTCTGGAGGAGAAGCCCGGGTGCTATACACAGTAAAAGGATGATGCCAGGACTGTGTAAACGAAGAACCCGAATGACCCTTGGTCTGAGTAGGAGCCAGATTTCTCTGGTGACGGGACTGTTTACGGGTCATGGCAGGTTCAGGAAACATCTGTACAAGGTAGGACTCATTCGAGCGGAACCCTTGTGCAGACTGTCATGAAGAGGAGGAAACGGCCTCCCACATGTTGTTCGATTGCGTGGCAATAATCAGATTGAGGTACGAAACCTTTGGTACTTTGCGACCTGAGGAGATAGTAGCTCAAAACGACCTGGTGGTGAAGGCCCTTAAACTCCTTAAGGAGGGAGGGTTTGTCTACTAGGAACTATCAGGGGTGGCACAATAAGCCTCTGTTGGCTGCGGTGCCGGGATATGGCTCAACCGAGGTTGGATAATAAAATAATAATAATAATAACAAGAATTAATTAACACTTAGTGATGGTATATCACAAGTTAAGCAATAATTTTTGAAAAATTCTAACAAGAAAAGTTTTACCCTGAAGAAGGCAACAAATTTGCCGAAACGTCGGTGAAAATTTAAAAAGAGTTTTTTTTTTTTTTAATGATCGGACTTCAACATCTATTTTACAACATTAACAAGAATATTTAAGTGCGAGAATTTTTATATAAGTATATTTACAAGTTAATTTCATTTATTTATAATTAACGTGTAATTGTTATTTTATAAAGTATCATCATAATTAATTATAATCAATTTATTTATTTTAAAGTAGTGGTTTATTTATAATTTGTTCATTGATTCTAAAACAACTTTCTCTCACCCTCTCTGACATACACACACACACACACACACACACACACACACACACACACACACACGGAGAATACCGCTTGTGCTACACAACATAACACCAATTACACAACACATCACAATACGATGATTTCGGCGGCAAAAATCTATCAACCGGAAATGTGACTACTGATTTTTTTTTTTTTTTATATTTTTTTTTATTTATCTAAACACAAAAAAGGCCTATCACTTTTATCTCAATCATTTTTCTATGAAAATTGTTTTGGGGAGGGGGTTTCTGGTTTTGCTACAATATTAAGCTTTCCTTTAAAGTATCATTCCACAGAAATTTATGTACTACAATCAATTTAATTTTATATTACATTAGAAAGATTCCAAGAAATTCAGATTTTTAGAAAAATTGATAAACCGGAAGTATGGGTTTTTTGAGGGGAATTTTTATGCTACAATTTTCTACTATTACTTGTAATATGACAAACTCATGTGATTGTTTCATACCAGATTTTTTTTTTTTTATTTTTTATTTTTTTTTACTTTCTCTTACTCCTAGTAAGAGGAAGTATTGTAATCGTGTCAAATTTTCGATATCGTGTTTTCACCGGAAATATCTGTTTCGAGGTCCCCTGAGTCTAAAAAAGTGGTTTTTAGCAAATGGTCTGTGTGTGTGTGTGTGTGTGTGTGTGTGTGTGTGTGTGTGTCTATGTGTCTGAGCGTCTATGTATGTATTTGAACAGCATAGCTCAAAAACGAAAAACCGCAGAATGTTGAAACTTGATATTCCGTCTAGGTATTATCATGGCATCTGACAGTGGGTCATCTGTCAAAATTAAAATATAAAATATAAATATAAATCAAGCGGAAGTACCACTTTACTTGGTGTTTTTTTTTATGTTTTTGCAATTTTCTCATAAATGCCTCCAACGATTTTCTTCAAACTTGGTATATCATCTACACATATAAAGAGCTACAACTTTTATTTGAAACATTTCTCTGGGAAAATTCATTTAAGGCCACTTATGGGGGTGGGTGGGGTTCGATATTTTTTTTTTCTTTTTATTCTTTTTGCTTTCTCTGCTACAAAAGATCGTATCAAAGTTTTTAAAGTTGACTTTACACTAGAAATCTATATTTTCAAGTTTCATAAAAACAGAAAAAAAATATTTTTAACAAAGCGCGTCACAACTTTTTTCTCACTTCCAGTTTTCCAAATTCTAAACTGACAAATTTTATAGTTAGTATACCAGATTTAAGGTAAAAATGGTCGGCGTTTTTTTTTTGTGGAAAAAACTATTCAATAAAAAAGGCACTTCCGGTTTACTAATTTTCTCGGTTTTCATTGGGTATTGGGTTAGGTTTCCATCTACAGTGCAATTTCAGTGTATTAGACAATTCTCACAACTAAATAATCAGATTTAACTATGTTGTTGAAATTCCGAGCTTGAGACAATTATGATAACCGAAAGTGCGTTTACTTTACCACTTCACTTAATGATTTATTCTCTTTGTTGCATTGTTCTCACAACTGGCTCCGACGATTTCCTTCACGCTACCAATATAAACTCGCCATGTAAACATCTAAAACTTTTATTTAAACCATTTCTCTGGCAACATTCTTCAAATGACGCTTTTAGGGGAGGCCTGGGTCTTATGTTTTCCTCTAAAGTGCTCTAACAGTTGATTATACCATTGATAATTACATAGCACTACATCGCTGGCTAAACTTCCGAGTTTCAAGACAATTAGTAAACCGGAAGTGCGCCTTTGCTAAACAGAGCAGTTTTTCCCGCTTTCGACGGATTTCATTACATTTGTCACTTCTACTCTTGAGAACTGGAGTAAGAGAAAGTTGTGTGAGTGTTTCACAACTGTTTTTTTTTTTTTTTATTGTATTTATTATTATTCGAAAATGTGAATATTTTTAAAAATAACAATAACTATCTTCTCATTTGAAGTTTAAAATATGATATAACATGAAATTCTGTTAAAATACTTAGAGCTTAGAGAACTTTACAGAACTTGAGATAAATAATTTTATAATTATTTAATTAGAAATTCCTTTATAATAATTTGTTGATATATTTTAATATAGTTACTTAAGCTCATATTTTGATTCAATTTTAAAAATAACTTTAAAATCTGCTATTTATTAATATTTTTACTTTCAGCTATTGCTGTTAGCGGAGGTAATGTAATTATGTCAGATTCTTGGAAATAAGAGTTGTTTGGAGATATTTCTTTTAAAATTCAATCAATCCAGAGCTCTTAATACGAGGAAGTATTGTAATCGTGTCAAATTTTCTATATTGGGTTTTTACCGGAATATCCGTTTTGAGGTCCACTGAGTCCAAAAAAGCAGGTCGTAGAAAATGGTCTGTGTGTTTGTGTGTGTGTGTGTGTGTGTGTGTGTGTCTGAACAGCATAGCCCAAAAAAACGAAAAATCGCAGAAAGTTCAAACTTGATATTCCGTTTAAGTAGATATACGAGGTGTGTAAATTAAGTAATGAGATTGATTTTCTAGTGTTCGATCTGGCAACACTGGAGACGCGGCGCATGCGTGGTAGGGAAAAGTAAACATCTGATACACGTCCAGTGCAAATTTAAAAATGCTAGAGTTGTTGCACTGTCCGTAATGACTTTTTTTGTGAGCAAGGTTTTTTCAGTGCGTTTTAAAAATGAGTGACATCAATTACGAGCAACGTTGTGCTAGCAGGTTTTGCTTCAGACTTGGGCACAGTGTAAAGGAAACGTTTGAAAAACTGTGCCAGGCCTATGGAGACAATGTTTTGTCGAGAGCACAGGTTTTTAGGTGGTTTAAGTCGTTTGCAGAAGGAAGGGAATCAATTGAAGACGAGCCTCGCAGCGGAAGGCCTTCATCTTCAAGAACCGACGAAAATGTTGGCAGAATCCGCGATCTCGTGCGTTCAGATCGTCGTTTGACAGTCCGAATGATCGGCGAAGAGTTGAATTTGACTCACACAACCGTTCATCAAATTTTGACTAATGAATTGGGGATGAGAAAAATTTGTGCAAAAATTCGTGTCACACCGCGATTTCTATTAATGAGTATTTGGCCAGTAATAACATTCCTGTGGCTCCTCAGCCTCCTTATTCACCCGACTTGAGTCCATGTGACTTTTTTTTGTTCCCCAAATTGAAAAATCACCTCAAGGGACGTCATTTTGGAACATTGGAGAATATTCAAACAGCCGTAACCGACCAACTGAAGTCTATTCCAGTATCCGAGTTCCAGCACTGCTATGACGAATGGAAGAATCGTCTTCAGCGTTGTGTGGCTTCCCAAGGTAATTACTTTGAAGGGGACAATGTTGAATTGTAATTTTATTTGAATAAAAAAAAGATAAAAAATCAGTCTCATTACTTAATTTAAACACCTCGTATAACACCATGACATCCGACAATACGTTACCTGTCAAAATGCTTCAACCGGAAATACCACTTTACTGAATTTTTTTTTTCACTTTTATGGAATGACCTTTGAAAATGGCTTCTACGATTTTCTTTAAACTTGGACCTATATCAACTACACATACAAATTTTATTTATGCTCTACAGAGGTACAACTTTTATTTGAAACATTTCTCCGGGTAAACTTATTTAAGAGGGTTTTTAGGGGTCGGGGTAGGGTTATGTTTACTTCTAAAGTGTTATCTTAGCTAAATAAATTGATCACTAAAATTCCGAATTCCGAGAAAATTAGTAAACCGGAAGTGCCTTTTTTACTGAATAGTTTTTTCCACAAAAAAAAAAAACACCGACGATTTTTTTTCCTTAAATCTGGTATACTAACTATAAAAATTTGTCAGTTTAGAATTTGGAAAACCGGAAGTAAAAGAAAAGTTGTGACGAGCTTTGTTAAAAATATTTTTTTTTCTGTTTTTATGAAACTTGAAAATATAGATTTCTAGTGTAAAGTCAACTTTAAAAACTTTGATACGATCTTTTGTAGCAGTAAAAGCAAAAAGAATAAAAAAATAATCTGGTGTGGAACACTCACACAACTTTCTCTTACTCCAGTTCTCAAAATTATAATTGACAAATTTCATAGTTTGTGTACCAAATTTGAATGAAATTCGTCGAAAACTGAAAAAACTGTTCGGTAAAAACGCACTTCCGGTTTACTAATTTTCTGGAAACTCGGAATTTTAGCCATCTATTTATTTCTAA